>JAJLRJ010000004.1:1134124-1229124 GCA_024195265.1 Dendrophyllia cribrosa
TACACCCTGTCCAAAGGAAAGGGACGGTATAACGTTGGTACGGCGCGGGAAAACGCATCACTCAGATAATTTGTGATAATACCGCAGGTTCGTTTTCGTTTTCGTTGTTGTTGTTGTTGTCGTTGTCGTTGTTGCTGTTGTTGTTTTAACCAAACACAGAGCTAATTCATGAAGCAGTTCAACTAAAATACAATGTGTATATATATTATTAAGAACCCCGTTATCATCATATACTAACAACCTACGATGTTTTGTAATTACATTATTTCAGCTGAGGATGAACCACTTCGTCGGCAAACGTCCAGGGATCAGTATCCTTGCTCTCTGATATTTACAACAATGTATACCAAATGTGTATATGAAATAAATTCATATGAACTGCGGTAGAAATAATTTTAAAAAGAGAATGCGAGCATTGTATCGTCGATGCCTAATTTATTTAATTTATTTAATAATCTAATTTATTTCTTTTTCAGGATCTAATAGGCCATTTGCACGATGACGTCATATGACTACAACTACCAGAATCCTTCAGTTTTTTTGTTTTGTAGTGCAAATTAGGGCTATTGTTATTTAAACCGCACTGGGATTAAAAAATTTAAATAAGAAAGGAAAAACGAAATGAATTCTGGTAGTTGTAGTCAAATGACGCCATCGTGCAAATGCCCTATTGCAACTCCTTCAGTTGCTGCAGAATATATCTCAAACCTCGTTCCCAGGGCCTCTCTCTCTTCAGCTACGTCATTTACGTAGCTGAAGAGAGAGAGGCCCTGGGAACGAGGTTGAATATATCTGGTAGAAAGCCAAACATTAAAATGACCTTGGTTGTGAAAACAAACGCATATACAATGTTTTAGAACACGAAACAAATGCAATATTGGAAAGCATCGAGTTTTGTATTATTATGAAATTCTACTTTTAATCTTTAAGTCAATTTTCCATTTTATTTTTATTTTTGTTTCGTTTGTTGGTACCACTTCGTTGGGTACCAGTTACTAACGTAAAGTGAAATTTAACTGGTTTTAAAAATTTTGTTTTTATGCTTTTTGCTTCAAGTGAACTGATCCCAGTGAATTGCTTTAAATCAAAGACATTTGCCTTAACAAAACTCAGATGGATAAAGGAAGTATTTCTATCAGCAGATAAAAGTGGAGATGGGCTTCTTAGCGTTGATGAGGTTTTTGCCTTGATGCACAAACTCAATGTTAAAATATCAAACAGGAAATTAAGGGAATCCTTTAAGGTTTGTGTATTAGAAACTTGATAAGGATAATTTTATAAATCATACTATGATAAAACATAACTCCTGAATGATAAATTTAACAATTTCGCTGTATTTTAAGAAGCTTATTTATGCTAACGGGAAGTTAAGCTATAATAACAATTCATAGTATGTCAACTGGAATACAAGCCAGATTCTTAGACAGTCCGAGGTCACTTACACTTACTCCCTTCTCTCCCCGTCTAATGTACTTTGTTTGAAAACTTGTTCTTGACGTCATTTGACCTTTTAAGTAATGATCCGCATAAGAAGGAAAGTGCTAACGGCAATGCAAGATGGAATGTCAACTTTTTTCATTGTTACAACTAGTGATCTCATTGGCCTAAACTCAAATACCGCTAAAACGTTAGGTTTCAAGGTGCATTTTGTTTGATTTTTTAGAGGTTTCATGTAATTTAAGACCCAATCGCAAAACATGCAAATTTTTAAAGAAATTGTATTTGAGGAACTTCATCAAAGAAGCAAAATTATTAGCTATTGTCTTCAGCTATTTTGACGCAAATGGATATTCTTTATTTTTATACTGAAATACAATTATAAACCATTAGCTCCTCCCCTATTCTTGAAATCAGACATTCTATGTGAAAAAGAGCCAATGCGGCAGAACAATCAAGAAGTTTACTGTAGTTCTTATGTAGAGCATTACTTAAAGATTAAGTATGCAATAGTCTGTGGTTGTTATTCATTTTTTCTCCATGAAGAACTTTAAGTGGGCATTGTCATGCAAATTGTGCTGTGTTTTGGTCAAGACACACTAAATATATGACAAATTACCTTTGCTCAAACATAAAATTGCTTTTACAACACCAAGAAGATAATATCAAGTGATTTCGTCAAGGAAGAACAAACCATAATAAGTTTTTCTGCGATTTTTTCACGACTCATGGGAGGAACTTGAAAAAATTGGCCAATTTTTTTCAAGTTGCAATCCATTTCCATCCTGGCCATCCGCAGCCAAAGATAACGCATACTAGTTTCTGTGCACTGATAGAGTATTTGTTAACAAAACTGGACCATTATTTGAAAGTTTTTATTGAAACAAATATGTTTTTTGGCTTTTCAAAAATGATACTAAAAATAGGTGACAGTGTCCCTTTAAGGATCGGACTGAACGCGGTACTCTGATTTGTGGAAAATTCAACGGCCAGATGACGTCAAGTATAAGCTCTCAAACAAAGGGCATCATCCGCGGAGACGAGGAAGCGAGTACGAGCGAGCGACCTCTGACCGTCTGAGAATCAAGCTACAAGAATACTTGAGAAAAGTTTAATGATCTGAAGAAGCTGAAATTTGACCCTATCCAACGTGAATGAAAGTAAATGTGCATCAAAGTTCGATCTAAAAACTTTTTTGTTTATGTTTTATGCATTTCCGCTAACTGCGGATGTTATTTTGGTTTTACTTAAAGATAAGTTCGGATGCATTCTACCTTCCTTTCTTTATTAGTACCTTATCAGGGACTGTAACTATGGTAACGTTTCTTAACCATTTAATAACACATTCAGGCTGCAGATACTGATGACCAAGACTCGGACGGTCTCTTGGATTTCATTGAGTTTATCAACTTTTACAAGAGCATCTCAACGAGAAGAGAACTCTATCTTCTACTACTAAAGTAATTGGTTTTATTGATCAATCATCTTATTATCTATTCTTTAAGCTAACGTGAGCACATAGAAACCGTGGATTATAAGATTATTTTTTTAATTCAATCGGGTTAAAATACAGTTATTTAAACAAAAGTTCGAAAACTGCGTTGCACTAGCCGGATGAAGGGTGAACCCAAAACGTATCATTATCATTTCATGGAACAAAACAGTGACTGCGCTGTACCTTGAATCCGTCCAGGCATTGTAAGTTACAGTTTCTAAATAAAACAAACAATTATATTAAGAGAAATTTGTTTGTCCTTTTTGGGTGATTTTCCATTTTTAATGAAAGGTATATAGTTGCCAATAACTTGATGTCTTAAAATATTTACCGGCAATTGTCAGGTCACCTCAGTCTCCACTGTAGAATAATTCCTTTTCTGGCACGCGCCAATATCCTCTATTTCAAGGTGTTCTCTTCTACCTCTCTTCTTCAAAGTCGAGACTCTCCCGGACCTAATGCTAGACGCGCGATGGCCCCGCTTTCATGAAATGCTAACAGTCTTACATTTATGAATTTCACAGATATGGCAAAAGTAAAGAGCATATGACAGTCGATGAACTTAGACAGTTTTTAGAATTAGAGCAAAAGGTAAGTATTTATTAGTTTATAAATAACGCAACCAGCGTTTTCACTCCAACAAACGTTGATAATTTATTGATGTCATTGTGATTGTCATTGGTTATTGTGATTTTTTTTTATTGTTATCACTCGTAATATATTTTGTAAATAGACAATGATTGATGCGTTTCGCGTGTTCCATATTTATGTAAAATGTATTGCTCATGTTCCCTCCGACGTAGATGGCTGACGTAACAGAGGAACACTGCTGTCAGATCGTTCAAACATATGAACCCGTTGAAGAAAACAGAAAAGACGGAATCATTGGCATTGACGGTACTCAGAAATATATATCATTCTCATTTTTTTACTTACTTTTTATTTGTACATGTAGTTAGTTTTTAAAATTACTGATATAGATAGTTTTGATGGAGCAAACGGGTGTAAACGGGTATTCCAAATCACGGCGCTTTGTCTCAGTTTTGTCGCTGCAGTAACAACAGCGGGCTGGTTAACAAACGGGCAGAATTTTGGTGTGCTGAAAAAACATTTTGATAGTTTACATATGGAATATTGGCTGGAGCCGCACTAGAATAGTTAATCCGGTTATTTGCAATTAATTAGTTTTAACCGGGTTACTAAAAAAACCCCAGCTAACTCACTAAGTGCGGCCGCAGCCATTGTGTGGTATGTATCTAAGTAAGGATAATTAAATTTAGTTATGCTAAAGTTAAAGTTTCAGCCGCTCAAACAAAATAAAAAATCAAAGATCGTTCTCATTCAGGTTAAATATATGATAATAACAAGGGAAGCTTATAGCGCCCGCATGGCCCGCATGATTACAACAAAATTAAGGCGCGAATTTCCCCCCAGATACCATGTCTGTTGCAGTTATCAATTATTTCATCTTTAAAATTTATTTTCTTGCATGCATTTTATCTAATACATGCATGTACTGAAATGCTGTTTTAACAGATCATGTCTCTTGAAGTTGTACATGTAATTGGTAGTTGTTGCACCTTTTCTTTAGTTTGCAAATATTGATCCACTAATTAATTATTGTCCTCAAGTCCGTCATATTCATTTAATAAAACAGGGTTCACCAGTTATCTGTTGGGGCCAGAAGGTGACATCTTCAATACAGACCACACCAAAGTTAACCAGGATATGACAAGACCTCTGTCTCACTATTTCATCGCCTCTTCCCATAATACGTACGTTCTCTCTTTTTGTATAAAACTTTAAAGCAAAGCTGAAAACAACGTATATTTTGTTTAGTACAATATTTCAGCTGGCGAGACCAGCCTTCTTTACGTATAAGATGTTATACCTGAAGAAGGCTGGTCTGGCCAGCTGAAATATTGTACCAAACAAAATATATGTTGTAGTTAATTTTTTATTCCAGTTAATTTTTGTTTTTCCTTTGTTTCAAATTCATTAGCATATATTACCATACCCAAAAACAATGGAAAAATAAAAATTACCTAGATAAAAAATTAACTACAACATATACACTGATTTCAGCTTTGCTTTAAAGTTTTATTTTCAATTTTTCTTTTTGGCTGAAGCAGATCCTCAAGGATCCAGCGTACAAGCAGCGGGATTGCGTATACGGTTTCTTGCCATTCAACCAGTCTCTTTCTTTCTTTGTTTTTCATTCATTCATTCATTCATTCATTCATTCATTCATTCTTTCTTTCTTTCTTTCTTTGTTTCCCTCCTTTTTTCCTTCTTTCCTTCCTTTCTTCCTTCCCTCCTTCCTTCCTTCGTTCCTCTTTCTTTCTTTCTTTCTTTCTTTCTTTCTTTCTTTCTTTCTTTCTTTCTTTCTTTCTTTCTTTCTTTCTTTCTTTCTTTCTTTCTTTCTTTCTTTCTTTCTTTCTTTCTTTCTTTCTTTCTTTCTTTCTTTCTTTCTTTCTTTCTTTCTTTCTTTCTTTCTTTCATTCTTTCTTTCTTCCTTCCTTCCTTCCTTCCTTCCTTCCTTCCTTCCTTCCTTCCTTCCTTCCTTCCTTCCTTTCTTTCTTCCTTCCTTCCTTCCTTCCTTCCTTCCTTCCTTCCTTCCTTCCTTCCTTCCTTCCTTCCTTCCTTTCTTTCTTTCTTTCTTTCTTTCTTTCTTTCTTTCTTTCTTTCTTTCTTTCTTTCTTTCTTTCTTTCTTTCTTTCTTTCTTTCTTTCTTTCTTTCTTTCTTTCTTTCTTTCTTTCTTTCTTTCTTTCTTTCTTTCTTTCTTTCTTTCTTTCTTTCTTTCTTTCTTTCTTTCTTTCTTTCTTTCTTTCTTTCTTTCTTTCTTTCTTTCTTTCTTTCTTTCTTTCTTTCTTTCTTTCTTTCTTTCTTTCTTTCTTTCTTTCTTTCTTTCTTTCTTTCTTTCTTTCTTTCTTTCTTCCTTCCTTCCTTCCTTCCTTCCTTCCTTCCTTCCTTCCTTCCTTCCTTCCTTCCTTCCTTCCTTCCTTCCTTCCTTCCTTCCTTCCTTCCTTCCTTTCTTTCTTTCTATCACGTTTCCCAAAATTTTCTCATGCCAAGTTTTCCTACTTGAGAGGGCGATAAATTTTACCAGATTTTGTGGAGTGCTTTCATCCTACCTAAATGTTTTTTATACGCTTTCCTGGCTTTTTTGTCAAAACTTTTCCCCATTTTTAAACTTATTTTCCGTTTTGTTGGCTGTTCCGATATTTGTTAAGGAACGTTCCCCTATGATCAATTGTTCCTTATTATTTTGGTCCTTTTGACCTTAAGAGGACCAACGTTTCTATAAAGTAGGAACAAAACGTTCATTCTAAGCTAAAACAAGACCGTTTTGTTCCGAGTTCCCATCTGTGAATGGAACACATTGTTCCCAAATTGGTAATTCAAGAACAATTTAGGACTGTTTTGTTCCGAGTTTCCATGTGTGAGTGGAACATATTGTTCCCATATTGGTAATTCTGGAACAATTTAGGACTGTTTTGTTCCGAGTTCCCATGTGTGAATGGAACGTATTGTTCCCCAATTGGTAATTTAGGAACAATTTAGGACCGTCTTGTTCCGAGTTCCTATGTGTGAATGGAACATATTGTTCCCAAATTGGTAATTCAGGAACCATTTAGGACTGTTTTGTTCAGAAGTTCCATCTGTGAATGGAACATATCGTTCCCAAATTGGTTATTTAGGAACAATTTAGGTACCGTTTTGTTCCGAATTCCCATCTGTGAATGGAACACATTGTTCCGAATTTGGTAATTTAGGAACAATTTAGGTACCGGTTTGTTCCGAATTCCTACTTGTGAATGGAACACATAGTTCCCAAATTGGTGATTTAGGAACATGTGTTCCTAACAGTAACTGTACCTGTTTGGACAGCTTATTCCTTTTCATACTTAAGAGGAACAATTGTTCTTTCTTACTGTAAGACAGCGCTTTAATATAAACATTATTTCAAGGCACACACAGGCCTGCTTGGGCAAGTTCAACACCATTTTGGTTGCATCACACTGTCTTGAATTTTGCACAATAGTAATAAGGGCGTGCAAGCAAGGGCATGTTGTCGCAAGTTGAAACATGCAATAGCTCGGTTCCTTTGTTTGTCACCGGTTCCACAGTTTGGTTGGTTTTTGCTAAGGTGAAATATTCTTTAACGGGAAAAATGAGCAATAAGTGCAAAGTCGAATGGTCGAACATTGATGGAGCATCACCCAAACCAAAACGACTTCACTTGGAAAAGGACGAAACATATCGTATGTATTACTGTCCAATACAAGTTTGTGAACACGAAGGATTTCAAAGTCAACGTGGCTGCAGGAAACATGTGAATAACAAGCATAGATGGTTCTTCTATTTTGACGAAAAACCCGATCTGAAAGAAGCGAAAAGCTCGTTGCAAGTGCCAAAGAACTTACCGGTAACAGACAAAGATGTCGACACATCGCGCGTAACCGCAAAACAAGCCGTCAGAGCATTAATTCCTTCATTTTCAGTCTCTGGCCAAATTGGCGAAACATTCACAAATTGGTTGACAGGAAGTGGCGGTGGTTACAAGAAAGATCGTCCAGCTCAACAGATTGTGAATAGATGCTTTAAATTTCTCAAGTTTTGCTGCGAAGACGAGGATGAATTGACCTTCGAGGTGATGGACTTCAGCCTGTGTTCACCAAATCTGTTGTTCAAGTTCATTGACTATCTGCAAGAACAATGCAAGCTCGGCCATGGTGGACGATTGGGCTACATAGATGCTCTTTCGGAATTAATCGACTTCAGAAAAATTAATGGCGCATCAGATGCAGTTCTTCGAAAGTTATCCGCGACAGAGTTGTACCTGAAAAGAGCGCGCAAGACAGTGGCAAAGATGATGAGATTGCAGTGGACACAGGATCTAGACATCGAAACGCTAGAAGCAAGAGGGCACTGGGCAACGATGGAGGAATTATTACAAGTTGTAACTTTTCATTTACCCCGCTATGAAAATACCGTTAAGATGTGCAAAACCAGTCCGGGACAAGTCAACCCTTCGGACTTGACATTTGCCACGAAATTTGTAGCCATGTATCTTTTTATCAAGGTGAAAGGATCGCGCCCTATGACTTATCAGTATCTGACAGTCGACATGGCAAGTGCAGCGAAGGAAAATGGGGGATTCATCGATCAGAAAAAGTTCAAGACTGCCAGCAAGTATGGATTTGACTCGTTGATTCTGACCGATACAAGCATGCAAGTACTCGATGGGTACATCACTTTCGTAAGACCCATGCTAAAACCCCAGTGCGACTTTGTTTTGGTCACGAGAAATGGGACGTCATGAGCAAATTGGTCTTTGACGCAATTGGAAAATACGTTCATCCCACACTTTATCGTCAAATTGTCGAAACGCAAAGCCTAAACCTGCTCACTAGCAAAGAGCAAAGAATTTTGTCAGAAGACCAAAAACACAGCTCTATTGTTGCCAAAGTTCACTATCAAAAGCAGAGATCGCGCGAAGTTGTTGTGAAGGCCCACGAGTGTCTACAAAAGCTGCAAGGTACCAGAGGATCGGAGGTGGATGAGGACGTCAACGCGAGGTTTCGCGCTTCAACTTCAACTTCAACTTTAAGTTCAACTTCAAGTTTGACTTCAAATGAACGTTCAGTTGAAACCGAACAGAAGAAAAGCTCGTCCCCGGAGAAGAAAGTCCAACCCACGGGGCATTTGTGCGTCCGCAGGAAAGTTCGTCGGGTATTGAAATTCACAGCAGAAGAGGACGATTTTCTGAGAAAGGGGATAACAAAGCATGGTTTTGGACAGTGGACGGCTATTCTAAGAGATCACGATTTCAAATTTCAAAACGGAAGAATGGCCGATTCATTAAAAAAGAGGGCTGAACTAAAGTTTCTTTCGAGTGGAAGTGTTTGTAACGCAAAAGACTTAGAGTAGTAAAGGGTCGTATTCAGATTAAAAACCAACAACAAATATCAATCATTGCAAAAAGTACATTTTACTGTCGCTTGTAACTTAGCTAACATTTCTGTACACATACAGTTATTGTGCAACAAACTGCCGCGGTTATAAGGCTCGATACATCACACTTAAATGACTTGCTTAGGAGATTTCGTTTCCTTTTACGGTTTCATTTCTATGTCTGACTAGCACTAAAGTAAATTGAGCAATGTTTTTCGCGACGTAGAGTATTCAGGTCATGGCTGCCCTTTTTTCTCGACGCTCTGGATACGTAAAATTCAAGTCCGCAACTTCCGAGTGCACTTTGTATTTTCAGCGGATTTATAGCTGACATTAATTGACGACTCGTCGTTCGACTCATCGCTGTCTCTCAAACTTTGTGGCGTTTTCCGCTTTTCTTGTGTCTAATTTTGACGTACTTATTGCGGAAAAGAAAACGCAGACTTCCTTGACTTTTGACAATTTCAAATCACAATCGTCTCGTTTTTCGCAGACCCAATTCCACGCTGTGTCAATTTCTATGTCTTGTACGCGCCAAATACATTTAAAGCCGACAACGGAGCACTGTTTTTCCACTCTTGCGATGATGTTGCATTCTGCTTTGTCACGAATAAGTTTACTGTTGAGCTGTGAGCACGGCTTACTCATTTTGGTTGTGGGCTAAAGCGGTTTTATTTCTCTGTTTAAGTATACTACTCCGAGAAAAGAATCTGAAACATTGACCAATCACTGTCCGTAAAAGAATCCGAAGGGAATAGAAAGTCGCATTTGATATTTAGAGAATGATACAATGACATTTGGGAAATAAACCATCAATCAGAATTCAGCTCTGTAAACTCATTTATTTTGTCATTTGACCCTGACATTCGTCTTCATCAAGGACAAACAAGAAAAGTATGGCATTTGCCAATGCGTTATCACTTAAGACAATAAACAAATATGTAGCTATTATGTAATCTTTCAATGCACTTGATAATATGAAGCTGTTTTTATCATGGAATAAGTCGGAGCATACACGCTGTAACCGTTAAAGTCGTAATACACTCTACATTTAAAAATAAATTACTTCACATGTGATGCATCCATGAATACCATTGATTGGTGATGAGTTGTCTAAATAAGTTTCCTGCTGTTGGAAGTGTGTATAAGGAGTTAAGCATATACTACGGATTCAAGTGAACACATTATATAGCAACACCAGAGAACTTTCTTTCTGAGGTAGAAGGGTATAACAAGTTTAACGTATACTACGGATTCAGGTGAATTCATTATAGCAACACCAGAGAACTTTCTGTCTAAGGTAGAAGGGTATAACAAGTTTAACGTATACTACGGATTCAGGTGAATTCATTATAGCAACACAAGAGAACTTTCTGTCTAAGGTAGAAGGGTATAACAAGTTTAACGAATACGACGGATTCAGGTGAATTAATTATAGCAACAACAGAGAACTTTCTGTCTGAGGTAGAAGGGTATAACAAGTTTACCGTATACTACGGATATCAAATGAATTAATTAAAACTTACTTATATATTATTATTATTATTATTATTCATTTATCTATTTATTTTGTTTTAAAATAAAATAAAATAAATAAATAAATAATAATAATAATAATATATTATATTATATTATATTATAATATATTATATTATATATATATATATATATATATTTATATATATATATATATATATATATATATATATTATTTAATTTTAATTTATTCATTTGATATCCGTAGTATACGGTAAACTTGTTATACCCTTCTACCTCAGACAGGAAGTTCTCTGGTGTTGCTATAATGAATTCACCTGAATCCGTCGTACACGTTAAACTTGTTATACCCTTCTACCTCAGACAGGAAGTTCTCTGGTGTTGCTATAATGAATTCACCTGAATCCGTCGTATACGTTAAACTTGTTATACCCTTCTACCTTAGACAGAAAGTTCTCTGGTGTTGCTATAATGAATTCACCTGAATCCGTAGTATACGTTAAACTTGTTTTACCCTTCTACTCCAGACAGAAAGTTCTCTGGTGTTGCTATGTAATGTATTCACTTGAATCCGCAGTATACGCGTAACACCTTATATACGCTAGGAATAGATAGAAAGTTGCTCAAAATTCCTCCTTTTTCAAACAATGAGATGTTAAACTTTTTATTTCAGTGCCAAGTGTATAAAGGGTATAACGTGCACAGCGTATTTGTAAAGAATTATTTTCCCTTCCCGTGAACAATACGGACCGTATTATGTTTGTTCCCTTTGGACGTCTGGTTTAAAAGCAAAAACATAACGTGAATTGATCTTTAGCTTTTTTTTGCTACTTACACTTTGAGTTATAAAAAGGCACATCAATGGACGACATTATTCACAGACTTTTTCGGCAAAGCGACGCATTTCACATCGCAAACGATCGCAAAAGAAAGAGGAACAATAATTTTGGGAAACGATCTTTCTTTCTTTCTTTCTTTCTTTCTTTCTTTCTTTCTTTCTTTCTTTCTTTCTTTCTTTCTTTCTTTCTTTCTTTCTTTCTTTCTTTCTTTCTTTCTTTCTTTCTTTCTTTCTTTCTTTCTTTCTTTCTTTCTTTCTTTCTTTCTTTCTTTCTTTCTTTCTTTCTTTCTTTCTTTCTTTCTTTCTTTCTTTCAGTGTTATACACGGTGTTCTGCCTATACTGTATGCCATGATTGCACTTGTTTTTTCACTTTTGCAAAAATGCTTTAATGCAACCAAGTCGGCTAATTTTCTTTATTACTCCGTACGCGCGAACTCGATATTTTTGTTTTTGTTTTGTATCTCTTAGTAGGTTACAGCATCATCGCTCCAGGCTGTCTATTTTAAGACGGTCTTTTAATTCCCATTCTGACATATCTTCATCTAGTTTGGCGACGTTATTTATATATTTTTCAACTGTTGTTTATTTTCAAACGTTTACATATTCAAACATGACGTAATTTAAATTTAATGACGTAATTTTACAGATACCTACTTGGGGATCAGTTGACATCAAACTCGAGTATGGATATGTACGTACGAGTTCTACAGACAGGGTGCCGCTGCATTGAGCGTAAGCATATACGAATGTAAATCTTACGCTAAACGAAATGTCTTTTTAAAGAAATATTTGTATTTATAGGAAGAAGCGACAAAAGAACAACAATAATGCGATGATTATTGAAAATATATATATAAAAAACCGCAGTTAACATATGATAGGCAATAGTGCAATTGGCTCGAAATATTCTACAAGAATAATTCTTCGTCATAAGACAACATCTACAAAACTATTTCTAGTACGAAGGAGTACGTGTCAAAGGCTAATCTTGGCAGTCAAGGCCAAATTTAATTACCACTGATTTATATTAATTTCCAGCTGCTGGTGTTGTTGCGCCATTTTTTGTTTTGTTTTGCATAGTTCAGAAGAAAAGAACAGAATCGTAGGCAATGTATTTTTTATTACCTATACCAAAAAAATGTGCGAACTAAAGCTAAAAACTGCCAGCAGTTGCCACGCTTGTCTGAGGCTTATTGAATTTTTTTTTTCATAATACAGTTGATTGCTGGGATGGTAAAGATGGTGATCCTGTGGTTTATCATGGCTACACAATGACATCGAAAGTCAAGTTTCGCTACGTCATTCTCAATATTAACGACTTTGCCTTTCTTAACAACAAGTAAGAATTGTGTTATGATCTTTGTTAACATTTTTGCTAATATATAAAAAGAAAATAGCAATGGAACTGCATCTCATTGATGTTCTGGAATTAATACTGCATACATATTTAATATTTTCTACCAGTGTATATAATGCATCGACTTTCCTCGATAATTGACATTTGAAAAACAATGTCAGTTTATACCTTTATTCATTTATGTTTTTTCTTCTTCTAGATACCCAGTTATTCTTTCGCTTGAGAATCACTGCAGTGTTAACCAACAGATAGTCATGGCGAAACTAATGCAGAGCATTTTTAAAGATATCCTTAATTTAAAACATGTGAAACTTTGTTAGCATATATTTAACAATTATTCATCATTGTCAAACAGCAAAATAAGTGCGAGCAAAAAATACTATCATATCCAACGTTTGGGTATATGCTAAAATCAATTAATATTTTTGTCCGCCATGTGATATACAGTATATAAAACACATAAATAAATGTATGGTGAACTACATACAAAAAAATGATTGCATCTCCAATTGTTTTTCCTCATATAATTATATTATTATTATTATTTATTTATTTATTTATTTATTTATTTTTTAAGCTTTATGACTCCATCTCTGCCGGTCAGTTTGTTCTTGATATCACGTAATGGATCATTTTACCTTTACGAGTACCTTAAATGCATGCTTCGTAAACATACATATCATACCTTGACGTTTGCCAGACAAGTTATTATACGAAACAAGTTTCAACGGGACAGAGTTGCCTTCCCCGCAGAGCTTGATGGGAAAAGTGCTAATCAAGGTTGGTAAGCTACACCTAAAAACTCGCTGGTAAAAAATAAAATCTGGTTAAACGTCAATCCAACGTCCGTGCCCAGTTAAAAAGAGACCAGTTTTTTTAGGAATCTAATTAAAATACAAAACTGAAATAAAAAAGTTATAGCTAAACATTTTGTAACACGTCATTGTTTTATCGTTGGTTTTTATGACTCGCCGTTCATATTAATTGAGGATAACAATTGTAATACTCTGAAATCTTTACCTGATAATGCCGAATCAATATCTTGGTTATTATAACAAAATTATACTGTAGTCATTTTCTAATCAAAACTTCTCGATCTAACTGTTTTCATACCAGGGTAAAAAGTTACCCACGACATTTGATGAAGATTTAAATGAAGGCGATGTCACAGAGGAAGATTCCGCTGACGAGATGGAGGAATGCTTTAAATTCAAAAACAGTGAGGTGGGGGTAATAAAGCAGTGCTGCAAAATTCAGAATTAGATGTGATGATCAAAACTTAATATTTATATGCAAAAATATATACAGTAAAGTTCTCTTAAAACTTCCCATTTTAGCGACCATGCATTTCCATAAGTGACCGCAGACACTTTCAAAAGGTACGAGAATCATTCCCGTAGCGGCCAGGTCCAGTTGCGGACACGTTTTCTGTTTACCAAGGATGTCCGCTTACGGAAGCGTCGACTGAATGTCAAGTAAATAGAAAAAAAAAAAAAAGAAAAATTGTATTTCCACATTTTTTACCACTGCTCAAATGGAGTTACATATATCTTTTTTGATTTTCAAATACGATGAATACCAATTCAGTTAGCGGGTCGCATTAATGGATTAAAATTCATTACAGAATACAAACGAACAAAAGGCAAAAGAGCGCAGATGGCGGCGAACTTTGGCATCTTTACAACGACTTCGTTTAAACAAAGATGACGAGGAAAGTGACTTTCGCGGGGATCTGAGTTCGGCAATTGTGACATCTGTTGCAATGGAACAACCGGAACCAATGGGAGATTCAAAAGGTCCTCCAAGGGTTTGTATTAAATTCAATGACTTATATCTGTACTGCCGGTAGCAATGATATAAAAACGGCGATCATGTTGGTACGTTGGTGAGCTTTTGATGGTGGTGGCCGGGATAATGATGATTATGATGGTGGTGATGATGATGACGATGGTGATGGTGATGATGATGATGATGATAATGATGAGAATGGTGACGAGTTTGGTTTTGGTGGTATGTCGTAAGCTGTTGACGGTGGTGGAGATGATTATGATGGTAATGGTGATGGTGATGATGAGGATGATAATGGGATTGGTGAGAGTGATGGTAATGCCGGCGATAGTGACCATATTGCAACCTCATTCCCAGGGCCTCTCTCTCTCTTGATGACGAAGCTGAAGAGAGAGAGAGGCCCTGGGAACAAGGTTGACCATATTGGTGTATTTTTGTGCTGATGCAGATGCTGATGATGATTATGATGATGATGATTATGGTGGTGGTGAACGGTGGTAGTTGTTCTGATGGGTTTGTGATGGTGGTGGTGGTGGTGTCGATTACGGATGTTGTGTTATGATGTAGGACTCTTGACTCCACACTACTTCTCTCCATCCAGGAACAACAATATTAGCAAATCCTAGTAAATTTGCTATTTATCGATCATTTCTGCGTTCTTTAGTTGCAGAGGTCACTCTCGGCAAAGTACTTCACTCGCCCGGGCCCACAATCAGAGGACGCACGGAAAGTACAAAGCTTTAATGAGAGAGATAAGGTACATGTATGCTCACGCCGTGATCGAATAATTACACGAAAATAGTTTAGTTGATTTGAGTTCAAATGTATTATGAATATAAATGTTGTGGATTGCAGACTGTAACGATACGCTAATATTCACGTTTAGGAAATCATTTGATATTCAAAGCAAATTTATAATTATAATAACAATTTTATCTTCCAGAAGCTTAAGAAGCGAAGTAGAAAGAGCCTGTCTTCCAAGAACAAACAGGTACTGTTTCTGACACTTCCCAAGTTACAGTTTCATTTGTTTCTATCGTTTTTTGTTTTATTTTTATTTTGTGGTTTGATTGTTATCTTAACGTAATATTTGAATACAAATTAGGATGGTGCCAGAAGAACCATCAAGCTAAGCAGACAGCTATCTGATCTTGTCGCCTACACGAGGTCCTCTGCTTTCAAGGGACTGGATCTTAATGAAGACGGTATGTTAGCAAGCACGGTGTGTATGTTACTTGTACCAATTAAGCAGCTGGAAAATGAAGAAACGCATTGAACACAATCCGGCTGCGTCTAGGCACGTCTTGGTGGTAAACTACGAAATTGATTCTTATAATACAATATAACGAGTTAAGTGGATTATTTATAAATGTTTAAAAAATAATGTTCTCAAGAAATTTAGACCATAATTCTAAAATTGTCGTCGTTGTTGTTGTAATAATTGTTAGCTTTTTTATTTTAGTTTGTTTTTCTTTTCTGACTTTATTTCCAAATTTGCAGTAAAAAGTGAATTGCAATGGAATTACAAACTGGAAAATATATGATTGAAAAATAATATCATAACAGAATAAAAAAAAATAAATTAAAAGTTAAATTTGGATGTGTTTTCTTCCTCGTGGGTCGTATATTCAGCTAATGAGCAACATACTTTGTTTTCACAGAAACATTTTGGGAAGTTATCTCCGTTCCCGAGTCTAAGGCATACAGATATGTTGATACTATGGGCGAGCAGTTTGTGAGATACACAAGATGTAAGCTATGTCGAATATATCCGGCCGGATACCGAATTGACTCAAGCAACCTGAATCCAGTGACATTCTGGAACTGCGGCTGTCAGCTAGGTAATGAAATCACTGATGAAATTAACAACTGTTTTTTCTTATGAGTGAACCATTAGACTTTTGAGGAGGGGGATGCAGGAAATTGTTTTACAATCACCCAATTCTTTCCCCCGTTCAGAAATCTTATGGTTCACCTCTTACACTTTTCGTCACCGTGCACGCTAAATAACCTGGGCTAGCACGAAATCACCCTACAATGGCTTATACATTCACTAATAACAGTATTTTCACTGTGTTATACTATGACACATGGTTAGTTTAATTATACAATTTTATATATTTTTTTATTTACTGACAAAAATATATTAGCTACTACGCATCAACTTTAAAATTGCTTTCTTTTAGTGGCACTGAACTATCAAACGGATGGACGAATGATGCAATTGTACAAAGGGAAGTTCAAGTCCAATGGAAACTGCGGTTATGTTTTAAAGCCAGATAAAATGTGCGAAGGTAACCTTTACGTAAGCTTTTGTACGCGGATACCATCGGAGAATGTATGTAAAATTTAAGTGACAGACAGACAGACAGACAGACAGACAGACAGAAGCTTTTAAATACTTTTACGGTGGTCACATTACCTTATCAACTCAGCTGATAAAAACAAACTTCCGTGTTTCACTCTTCCACTGACGTACAACCACAGTTTGTTTTGAAACTAAAACATTTATATAATTACAGAGACAGACAGACAGACAGACAGACAGACAGACAGAGAAACATATAGATCGACAGAAATACAGATAGACAGGCAGATATCCCCCAACGCAGACGTACTTAGGGATCATCACGCAATCTGTTTCTCCCACACGAACGTCTGTTGAACACAGCAGACAAATGCGTTCACCAATCACAGGCCGCTTTTACAATTGTTTGGAAAATGGAATTTTACTACGGCTCTGTTTGAAGGGAAAAGCACATGACAAGCCCTACTTTTATACTTTTCTTTAGCTGATCCAAATTTTGATCCAATGACAAGGAAAGAGATCAGAGGAATCCAGCGAAAACTTTGTAAAATTAAGGTGAGCATACATGCGGTTGGGTTACATTTGTAAGGAGCATATACACAAATCAAGACTTAAAGACTTAAAATACCGATAGTTGGATTGTCCAAGCTACAAATTCCGCTACCTACCAATCCCGCTTTGAAACATAGGGCTTAATGTTCTTTCTTTACAATTGAAAATAAGACAATTTGATTTTTTTAGGTGATTAGTGGTCAGCAACTACCAAAGCCAAAGGACAGCATATTGGGAGACCGTGGAGAGGTAAAAAAATATATATGCACAAAATGCGAAATGGGAATTGGTGTCCCACACGTGTGTGACGTCTTTTTAATAATATATATAGATAGGTTGAGCCTAACAGCGTCGCTCCTTGAACGGAAAGCCGATGATAAGCTTAAACTAGGGTGAAAGGTCGGATGAACAAGAATTAAGATTGACAACCCGGCTATTCTCAAAAACAGAATTACGCGACCGTCTGCACAGTAAATAAAGACCGTACAAAAGTTCACAAAAACAACTTTTTTCTGAGTCTAGAATAACTAGTATGACTAATTTCCGAATAAAATACATCTGTTACGTATCAAGTGGCCCGAGAAACTGATTTGGAAATCAAAATTGCAAAAAATACACAAACATATTTGTATAAGGCGACGAGAGTGAAGTAAGAACAGTTACTATATAAAAACCAATTCTTGTTTTGTTTACATAAAAGCGCTTTTCAACCTATGTAATGAATGAACGAACACATAAAATTGCACAACACAATCTTCTTTCGAAACATTTTATTTAAGTTTCAAAAAGTTTATGTTTAAAATCAAAACGCGTACCATTTATAGCGCATCGAGGCCAAGCTGTCTTCGATGAAATTCAAGAAATCAATGCAACTGAATTTAAGCACGTTTTATAAACAATTCTCCAAAATTAACGAGAGCACAAAGAAAAAGTCAATCACAGATTGATATCAACATAAATTCCCATCGAAAAATGTAATCTGTTTTACCTTTAAGTCCCTCGCTTACTTGAAAATTCTTTAAATCTTCGCTTCTTTGGTTGTGAAATCCGTTATGAAAACAAACATCTCGGATGTTGTGTGGCGTCATACGCGCATGTTTTGCCAACACGGGCGGGCACACACGCGCCCGTGAAACATTCCGCTAGCCATGACCATGAAAAATGACGGGGATAGGTTTAGTTCTATTAGTATGGGGCTCCGCGCGGGCCTTCGGCCCGCAGAGCTCCGCTATTATTTCAGAAAACTACTTTTGTATTAGGTCAAGCAAACTGTTGCCACGATTTTATTTAGAGGTTATCATTTAAATGTGCATTTTTTTTTTGCCCGTATAGAGTGTGTGCGCTCACGTGACCCTTGAATTACCGTCCGCCATGTTGGAGGACCACTTTGATGGGTTTCCCCTGTGTTTACCTTCTAGAGAGCAGGCAGTGCGAGCCCTTTTGAAATCATAACTCGTGTTTCCTTTAACGTTGTGAATTAAAATCGAAAAGGTAGCTAATGTACAGTGCTTTTTTGTCATTTGTGCTAATTTAAATCCCAAAAACTCTTTTCTTTCGATAATTAGGGCCGTATTTGTTTCGATCAATTCGATTTGCCGATTTGCCGGCCCAATTTTTTTAAACCTTGAAAACGTTATCACAGAGTAGAAAATCAGCTACACTTATAAAATCGGTTTTACGTCAACAATATTTCTTATAAAATGGAATCATTTTCATGGTCGCGACAAATCGTACAATCAGTCTTGTAGCGTCTCTTTAGCTACCTTGATTGCATGCTGCAATTTGTCTGCACGAAATTTTGTTTCGAAGTCGTTTCTGTGGGGAACTTGTTCTCCGGGTGCTTACTATTTTAATAGCCAAGAAAACCGGTATTTTCGGTTGGAAAGCAAAAGGTACGGTTGATTTTCAGGGAATTTGGGTTGAACTAGTGGAAAAGCTTCAGCGATTAGTAGAGTGAGCCTGACAGCCGGGCACGGTCTTCAAGTAATCACCGGGTGTCTACAAAACGAAGACCGAAGACCGAAGACCGAAGACCGAAGACCGAAGACCGAAGATCGAAGACCGAAGACCGAAGAACGAAGACCCATATAGAACTAATATAAAACGACATAAAACATTCATAAAACAATTCCTCCTAGCCAAGAGTCACGTTATCGATAGGGTCTTCGTTTTGTAGAAAAGGCCGGGTCAAACTACAAAACGAATAAATTTTAAAGATTTGCACATTTTTAGTGTGTTTGGTTGCCCGGCTGTATTTTTCTAGTGTATTCAACGTTGTTTACGAATTTTCCAGCAGATTTGGAGGGGGTCTTCGTTTTATAGTTTTGGTGGGGGTAAACTATAAAACGAAGACCCTAATAAATTTCTAAGATTTGCACATTTTTAGTGTGTTTGGTTGCCCGGCTGTATTTTTCTAGTGTATTCAACGTTGTTTACGAATTTTCCAGCATATTTGGAGGGGGTCTTCGTTTTATAGTTTTGGTGGGGGTAAACTATAAAACGAAGACCCTAATAAATTTTAAAGATTTGCACATTTTTAGTGTGTTTGGTTGCCCGGCTGTATTTTTCTAGTGTATTCAACGTTGTTTACGAATTTTCCAGCAGATTTGGAGGGGGTCTTCGTTTTATAGTTTTGGTGGGGGTAAACTATAAAACGAAGACCCTAATAAATTTCTAAGATTTGCACATTTTTAGTGTGTTTGGTTGCCCGGCTGTATTTTTCTAGTGTATTCAACGTTGTTTACGAATTTTCCAGCATATTTGGAGGGGGTCTTCGTTTTATAGTTTTGGTGAGGGTAAACTATAAAACGAAGACCCTAATAAATTTTAAAGATTTGCACGTTTTTAGTGTGTTTGGTTGCCCGGCTGTATTTTTCTAGTGTATCCAACGTTGTTTACGAATTTTCCAGCAGATTTGGAGGGGGTCTTCGTTTTATAGTTTTGGTGGGGGTAAACTATAAAACGAAGACCCTAATAAATTTTAAAGATTTGCACGTTTTTAGTGTGTTTGGTTGCCCGGGTGTATTTTTCTAGTGTATCAAACGTTGTTTACGAATTTATGATTTTTGACGGACGCAGAGTAATATCAGACGGCTGCCAATGTTGCCAATTTCGTTATCTTGTTCATTTGGGTATAGACTGCGACAAAGACCTTTAAATCTTCTTATTATTGTTTTCTTGCTATTGGGGTTGCTTTAGTTATCCGCAAACGGTACATTTAAGAGCGCTGCATCCTAATAAACCTCGTAGTTACAAGTTGAAAAATTCAATTAATGAGGTGCATGAGCTGTTGTAGTTTCGTGATCTGGCTTAAAAGTGTCAAAGGGGAACTAACAATTAGTAGAAATAGTTTTCTCAGCTTTTTAACAAGGGTCTTCGTTTTGTAGTTTGACCCGGCCTTTTCTACAAAACGAAGACCTTATCAATAAAGTGAATTTCGCAGCCTCACAAAGCTTTTTAACGAGGGTCTTCGTTTTGTAGTTTGACCCGTCCTTTTCTACAAAACGAAGACCTTATCAATAAAGTGAATTTCGCAACCTCACAAAGCTTTTTAACGAGGGTCTTCGTTTTGTAGTTTGACCTGGCCTTTTCTACAAAACGAAGACCCTATCGATAACGTGACTCTTGGCTATGAGGAATTGTTTTATGAATGTTTTATGTCGTTTTTACATTAGTTCTATATGGGTCTTCGTTTTTCGGTCTTCGGTATTCGGTCTTCGGTCTTCGGTCTTCGTTTTGTAGACACCCCATCAACAACGAGTGCGAGGGTCTTCCGCAAAAATGCCTCAGAAATTCTCACAGAATTTTCACGAAAAGCTTCATTTAAACCTCCTAAGAGTATTCTATCTTTGTTTAGAAATGCCAAGCGCTTCGAAAAGTTATTTTGGTTTTGTAGTTGACGAATTCTTCGAGCTTGTGCATACTACAAAATCGCTGTGTTCTCGACACTTAGAAAATTTGAGTGTCGAGAACAAGCGATTTTATAGTATGCACAAGCTCGGAGAATTCGTCAATTACAAAACCAAAACAATTTTTCGAAGCGCTGGGCATTTCCAAACAAAGATAGAATACTCACAGGAGGTTTCTGAATGAGGCCTTTGAGATTTTAGCATATTTGACAGCATCGGAGGCTCAAGTTATGTTGTTTCAGTCACCATTTTGATTACGTCAGTCCTCCAACATGGCCGCCGGTAAGTTTGTGACGTCATCCGCACACACACTATTGAAGTTATATTCTCCTCTCTCCTATTATATAGCCTATAGAGGTCTTGCACGGCAGACATGTTGCATGGCAGGAACAATAGATTCTTTTCCCTATGGGAAAGAATGTCCTTTCTAATGCAAAACATTTTCATTGTTCCTGCTATGCAACATGGCTGCCGTGCAAAACCTCTATGCAGATGTTAAATAAAAATAAATTAATTAAACATACATACAATTTAGCGATTACGTAAAAAAGTAGTTGTTGTTGTTGTAGTCGTTGTTGCTCTTAATTTATTGATGATTATAAGATAAAAGATTAACGTTACACAGTAGCTTTACAAGTAGAAATCAAACACTAGACTCAAAACGATTTTTTTAACACAAAAATAGCAAAAGTCAATGCATCATTTCATTAACCCAGATTGTATAATCATTGTTACAGATAATTGATCCATACGTGGAGATAGAGGTGATAGGTATACCTGCAGACAACTGCAAACAGCGCACTAAAACAATCATGGACAACGGTAAGCCGGAACTAATACAAGTAATACAGTACATTGCAACTGGATATATATAACTCTCTTTTAAGTGTGAATATCTTCCTGGGCAACGTCAGTGACTTGCACCAACAAGAACAAACTATCACCTCACACGATGCTTTCGACATCGTTGTTGACTTCCTAGCAGTACGTATGATGCATGTGATATACATTAGTTACAAATGGCCTAGTTTGCCACGAGTCTCTCGTGGCTCAGTGGCTAGAACATCCAATCGGTGTACGAAAGGTCACAGGTCGAGAGCCGGAACTGATCTTTTTCTTTGCCACAAGCTCGTGACACGATGAACATTGTTTCTTTCTCAAGAACAAACTTACTTACCACCTATGGCCACCACAACAGCTGGCAGCCTACAACAATGAAGACACTTAGACATACTGACTATCCTTCATTCAATAGCTCCATGTTGTACTTAAATTAAAAACACGGACACTTTCAAGTCAGTTACTGTCTTGGTATATTTTTCAGGGTTTAATCCAGTCTGGGAAGAGACCATCACTTTTATTCTGACGTTTCCAGATCTGGCCATATTTCGGTTTGTGGTATGGGACGAAGATCCTATCGGCAGAGACTTTATTGGTCAAGTTACGTTTCCTTTTTCGAGCCTCATGCAAGGTATGATGGTTATGGTAAATAGAAGTAAAAAATTTTTACTTATGGAATATGGTTGTACTTGTACTGTATTCATCACAGTGCACGCGCATTCATAGTCACAGTTAACATAACCTATATATGCATGTTTATGTCTGTTTCTCTGTTTGTTGGTTTGTTAATTTATTTGTCTGTTTGTTTATCGAAGGTTACAGGCATGTACATCTCGAAGGGGACCAACAGGCTTCGATCTTTGTTCACGTGACAATTGCAGATTACAATTGTGAAAAGGTAACTATAGATTGATCTATTTCCTTTGATGGCCGAGTTCAAATTAAAGTACACAAAAATGATTATATGCCTTTTTGGAACTGAGCTAAAGAAAAATACTGTCATACAAAATGTACAAAAGTGGTATTTGCTTTAACTAACTTCCTTCATTGCATACTTACTTAGGTTCATCTTTATTTAATTAAAAACAACTAATATATTGTTTGTAAAAGTGTTTATTTTTTTAAGAAATACTAACATAAAAATGCATTCATAGTCATGGATAATCCACGTGAAAGCACTTGTAAAAACCAACTAACTACAATTGCATCGTGCGTTTTATAATTGAAATACCGTAAATAACCACTGACGATAACTAAGTTAAAAAAGTGAAACATTTGACTGCAAAGGGTCGAAATTGGTTCCGTACTTTTGTTCTAATTTGCAGATACCGGAAGGTTTGGAGAAATTTAATCCAGGGAGGGGACACATGGGAGGAGCCGTCAAATTTAAGAAGAGGCTTAAGAGGAGAGATTCATCTTTAATTTAGATTGACATCATTATCAGTGGGAAATAATATATTGGTTAAACAAACGTCTGTATAATCTGTTGCCAGATTACTTCTTTGTTACTGTGTTGCTGTGTGGAACTCAATTACAGTGAAAAAAAGGAGAGTATGTTTAGCTCAGAAGGTCAGAGGATTAAATCATGAATTTGAACGTTTGTTCTGGAAACGTGTCAGCTAAAAGGTTTTTCCAAACATATGTTTACCATTTATCTAGGATGCCCTTTTGTGTTACTTTATAATATAGTGAGCCACTGACGAACCTAATACGAACAACAAAGAGAAAAAAATCTGAGTAACTAAAGTATAAAGGTAGAATTAACATGAGATTTAGCTACTTCTTAACCAAGAGTACTGCAGAGCCGTGTCCTTATCATGGAGGTGTCGCCGAAAAAAGGCTCGAGTACATAAATTGTACCTGCGCACATCTTGTCTATTGAGACTATTCATGCATGATGCTTATCTTGATAGGTTCTGCAAATTTACAACTTGTCTTTTCTACAAACATATGCAGATGTAAACTGTATTTCCTGCCTTTAACGGAAAGTCCATATAACATGAAGAAAAATAAATTCTGAATGTTATCTATAGATGTTTCCATTTGTGCTAACTTTAAGTAAATTAATTAGCAATAAGCAATGTCAGTGAGTAAACGTTTATAAATTAAGGTGATTAGCTTCACCGTTGAACAGGGCTGTAGTTTACTCTATTCAAGCAGGCAATTTTTTTATGGTTTTCCAGCTATTGGTGTTTCCGGTTTGAAATATAGGTGGAATTCAATCAAGCTAGTCGTTTCCTCTATTATGTTAACATTTATAGTTTTTGAGGAGTTATTTAAACTAGTGGATACTTGTGATAAATCAGTTTTACATATATACGGGCTGGAGCAGATGAGATTAAAAAGACCGGTGGTATGTAGCCAAAAGGGTCTCATGTTATGCCAGTTAAATTAAACAGTACGTGCAAGTTAAAGGGACTCAGTGCCCCGGCTGAAATATCGTGTTTTCATTATCTTGATATGGGACGGAAAATGGCAAAAGTGATGAAAGTTTTTAAAAAAGTACAATAAAGAAACAAACAAACATAACGAAGGCTAAAAAATTCAAAACGCCACATGTACATGAATGGCAGTTTTAATTTCTTGACCGCCTGCCATGCAATCAAATTTGATGAACTGTTATTCACTTCCATCTTTGTAATCCTGCACTTTTTCTCCAAATATAACTGCTCCTGTTATTTTTCTTTATAGAAACTTTTTATCCAATTTAGTTGCACATTCAGTAGCATTTTCCGATTTAACATGGAAATTAAGTAAGCAAAATCTCGTTATTTCCCGTTAAGTACGTCTTAGTTCACGCGGGTAAGGATCCTCGATCCTTTCAAAAGGAGGGAGGAGGGTTATTGCAACCCCCCCCCCCCCCCCCCCCCCCCCCCCCCCCCCCCCCCCCCCCCCCCCCCCCCCCCCCACCCCCCCCCCCCCCCCCCCCCCCCCCCCCCCCCCCCCCCCCCCCCCCCCCCCCCCCCCCCCCCCCCCCCCCCCCCCCCCCCCCCCCCCCCCCCCCCCCCCCCCCCCCCCCCCCCCCCCCCCCCCCCCCCCCCCCCCCCCCCCCCCCCCCCCCCCCCCCCCCCCCCCCCCCCCCCCCCCCCCCCCCCCCCCCCCCCCCCCCCCCCCCCCCCCCCCCCCCCCCCCCCCCCCCCCCCCCCCCCACCCCCCCCCCCCCCCCCCCCCCCCCACCCCCCTTTAGGTTTTTGCGGTGTTACAATATTTCGATAATATTTCACATCTAATAGATAGCCCGTGATGTGTTCTACAAGATAAGGTCAATATTATGGGTTGTAGCGCTCCTGGGAGTTCGTGACGTCATTGAAAGTTGCCGACAACCAGGCCGCCATCTTGGATTTTACAAAAAAAATCATTATAGCATTTATTATGTTCTTCACCGAAAACAGGTGAAAAACGCGTTTTTACTCAAAAATGGCTTGACTTCTTGCCTTCCATGACGTCATATCTTATTACCATAACAACCAGTTGTCGCCAATTTTTACCAAAATGCGTCAAAAGTATAAACGAACAGCTGCTGAAGACGGCATGTGCCAACAATAAATGCTCTTGTACGTCCGAGAGTTAAATAAACTTACGCGGAAGTTTTTCCGCTGCCTAATAAAGAGCACTTCTTAAAAACTACACACTTCGTAATGGTTGTGATCCTTGGACACAAGCACAATATGCATCTGCATTTAACACGAATCGAAGGAAAGCAAGTCTTTTGAGGATACCAACAAGACAGTAACTGGAATGCCGTGTGGACTTGTAGAGCGTGCCGTCGACAGCTCTTTGTGGTGCAGTTGTGAATTAGAGTGTTGACTCTCTGGACGAATGGTCTATCGCACTTGCAGTGGTTTCCAATGGGCTGGCACCACCAAGGACCTCTCCCATGGTCTGCAGTACATCTAAAGGAAATTAGAGACATTTACACACAGATGATCAAGGGGAAAATTTAAATAACACGCTCATCGTTGGCTGCATTTAACTTCACTGTTTCTTAAATGTGACTTGACTAAGAGTGAAAACGTGTCAAGAGTTAACTATGTTTTAAACAAATCCTTTCTGTTTTACCAATGTAAGTTATGTTCTTAATCCAACTAATTACGTTTTGTTTAAATTCTCTATATACATATGAATAGCAAAGAAGTTTGTATGAAAATAGCGTCAACTCTTGTCTACGTTACTTCCATTAAATGACAAGAACACCAAGCCCACAATGTTGTTCTTCCCCTACCCCCGCCCCCCTCTAATTAATGAGCTTATCAGTGAATGTGGGCTTGTCAGTCTTAAATATCTAAATTGCATAAAATAAGTTTAACAACTATTTTGTTTACACCCGTTATAAAAAATATTGTTCATGAGTGAAAGCCCTCCTTGTTTAACTAAGAAAGACTTAATGAAAGTTGAAAGCCGCAGCAGTGAACATTTTTGTTTTTGATAGTTCTTAATTAAGATGTGAGATAAAATCAAGTTCTCCAGCGCTCACGTCCTCACTGGCGATCGCTTCATATAACGAAAGTTTACCTTGTGTTCTTTAGTTAACATCAACATTAAATGAATGAATGAATGATTGGTAGAATCACCATTGCACATTTATTGAATATCGCGAGGAAAGCTATTTAGCTGAAGAAAATCCACTTAACAAATGCCTTCATTTTGAATCCATCCAGAGTGCTAAAAAGCAATTCAGAATCACATGTGAAACTTAGCTAGGTATATCTTCAGTACAGACCTGTCATGCTCCATGCAGGCTTCATCTAAGGCGTCCTGAGGAGGGAGGCAGTTACGGCAAGCACGGCTTACATAGGTTGTAGAACTCTGGCAAACGAATTTACAGGAGGCGTTTGGATTGTTTGAGTATCCGCCCTGATAGGCGCCGCACCAATTTCCATACCACCAATCAAGCTTACCGTTACGCCATCCAATCCCACGTCGTCTACGTCGGACCGTTTTCTGAAGCTGTGAAACCAGTCTGTCTTTATTAAACGATGATGTATCATTAACGAGCTGCGTTAAGTTGGGTGCAATTTCTTGGAGGTTGAGGGATTTTCTTGTCGTTGGATCGGCAGATGTATTGGTTGTTTCGTCTAGAAGGAACAGGAACACATTAGTCGTGTTGTTAGTCACACCTACCTCTATTTCCTTGACAAGGATAAAATTTATGATAAATTTATAAAACCATGCTGTAACTGTGCGTGTCTGTAAGTGTGACATATAATAAGTTAAGGGCCTAAATAAACGAAAAACAAAGGCGGAGATGGAGATCCTAAAAAGCATTAAAGACTATGTGAGTATTAGTGAAACACAGTCATATTTGAGAAAAAACCGCGTCTTTGACAATAGGTGAGACATCGGTTTGCCAAACGCCGTACTTACAAAGCTTTGAATCATTTGCCTGGTAGAAGGCGTCGTCAATCGTACAGCTTTCTTCAAAGTACTTGTAGCAGTTTAGCTGTTTGTAGTCTGTAAAGTTCAATTCTTGTGCCTTGGAACGCATATGCATTGTCCCATTTCGAAGATGAAAATAAACCTATAAATTTGTAAATCAATCAGTCGGTTAATCGAACCGTTATAATGAACAAGTCAAATAAGCAATACTTGGTGCTCGATCATAAAGAGTTTCCAAACAACGGAGAATGATATTTGATAAGTACTCCAGAAGTTATTACGTCAACATGGCGATTATAGCGTGGTATTAGCCAGAAAAAATATATTTCAATGAAGTAAAAAGTACGTATTATATTTTTTCCTATCATTGCAAAAAAAAAAAACGTACATAGTACATGAAATAACTCACCTCCTGAATGTTTCTCTTTTGTCCTTTCGCTATATAGACATCTACCACGGTGTCATCATCAACTTCATAAAGAGTATGGGTATTATTTTCTTGGACGTTCTAAAGGATAGAATATAGAATAAATTCTGATTGGTGGCAAATTTACAATGATTTATAGAAAATAGAACTATAGTATTACAACGTGGTAGTAGGATTGCCAAACCTCTATGCTGAACATAACGTCTACTATTTACAGTTCCAAGGGGAAGGGAAGAGTTCTTGCTAGAAACACCCATCTCCTCATTAAAAATGTTTAACTCCAAGATGATGTGAAAGTAAAAGACAAGTTACAATAAAACTTAAAACAAATACTTTCACGGTCTGAGAATCGAAAGTGTACAAAACCCACCCCTCCCCCTACCCCTCGTCGGTTGAGGCGATCTGTAAGTAAGTAAGAAAGTATTTTGCTTATTATGTTAAAAAGATCCTGTCTAAGTTCTAAGATATTTGGTTCTTCTCTCACTTAAGGTTAAGTGGGCCTCCACCCAGAAAGCAAGAAGGGGAGGAATTATTACTTGTTTCAGTTCAGTAAGAGTAGTGTTTCCTTAACCCTTAAGGTTTTTCTCCGATTTGTTCAAGACCATTTATGATCAGCAAATACCGTCTTCAGTAGCAGTTCGTTTATCCTTGAGATACATTTTTGTAAAGATTTTGGCGATAACCGGTTGCTATAGTAACGAGATATGACATCATAAGTATCATGAGATCAAGCCATTTTTTAATAAAAATGCGTGTTTCCACCTTTTCTTCGGTGAAAAAAGATATAAAATACTACCAAAAGCATGAAAATGTTTAACTGTACGTTATTTTGCAACTCTAGGGAAAAAATGGGAATTTCCGCATTTTTCCGATAAATTTGAATTTTCAGAAACATCGGAGGCCATCTTGGTGGCCATTTTGGATGTCGTCGTGGACCACCAGCAGAGCCACAACCCATAATATTTACTTATCATGTAGAGCACATCACAGGTAAATTGGGGTAAATTATTTCCGAAATAGTGCAACATTGCAAAAACCCAAGGGGTTTTTTTTATTAATATTTTTTTACTTTTTTTTGGGAGGGGGGATTCCGTGTACGTCCGAGGGTTAAAATCATCACGCCTTTGATTGTCTGTTTCAAGTACCAGCGTAGCTTTTTCTTACTGATTTTAAGATGGCTTGCTTTAGTAAATTTCTGGGAATCATATCTCCTTTTAGAGCAGTGTAAATGCACTTTGGCGGATATTCGCCGTTTCCTGAAACAATAAGGTGCTCTCTTCCCTACAACAACAAAAAAGACATATATACATATGATGAGTAGTGTAAATTTGGGCTGGGAAATATTGAAACAACTAACTGCCTCATTATCTTTGGATCACCAACTTATTCTCTTCAGAAGGTGATTCACAGTGCTTTCTGACAAATATTAACGGGATCAACAGACCTCATGTTTGCTCTGTTATTGCTGTCCATGATAATGACATTTTCCAAACTCACTCTTAAAAACTTACCGTGTTGTAGTCTTGTAAAACTATTTTCCCTTCGGAAGTGGGCCGCTTTGCAGCACCATTTTCTTCAAATTGAACGAGTTTCTTCTGATAATCAATAATAACATGGTATACCTCCTCCTTGCCATCATTAGATTTAAATGTGGCTTCTCCTTCCATGATCTCTGGTAATTCAAGACCAGAATCAAACTTCCCTACTGCATAAACTAACAGAATGGTAACAGCTGTCACCAATATACCGCTTACGACTGTTGCTGATATAACGGCCGGTTTAGACAACCACTTCATTTGCTTCACTGCAACTGCTGCGAAAACAAAATGCCATTTATTTACTCTGGATCCGTTTGTTTTATGGAGTTCTCAACAATTATTGGCGCTACACGAGTCCAATTACAACAACAAGAAATAAATATCGAATTGCATGGGGAGTATCTATCTAAATTACGCGGGTCGCGGGTGAAGTGCGCGGGTCAATTGCGCGAATAAACACAACGCAAACGTTTTCCCTATTTATTATTTTTTCATGAAAACAATAACATGAACAATAACATGAACTGTGATGAGTGGTAGGCAAATAAAGAAGTCATTACATCACCAAGTCGCTATAGGCGAATCTTTGCGTTCGTGTTTTGAGTTCTGGTAGAAAATTTAGAAACGGAACTAGGAACGGAACAGAGACAATCATGGTAAACAAAGATTCGCCTATAGTTAGAAAATTGGCACTTGATCACTTGTTCAGCTATTGGCAAACCCTCCTGTTTTAACTTGTTTGCAATCGATTCATCAATTGTGATTTCCGCATTGATCTCTATTAAGGAGGCTTCAGATTTGTATACGGCTGGAATTTAATTTAAGCAGATTGTATTGGGACAGAAATAAAACATTGTTTCAGTCACAAAATTTTGCTCGTAAAGAACAATTTATCCGCGACCCTCGACTCGCGCAGATTAGATACTCCCAATTGCATGGTACTTTAGTCGGTGTGGTATTCTCAGTTTGAATTGCGTCTCCACTGAAATGCGTATAAGAGTATGAACTATAAGCAAGAGCATTTGCAAGAAAAACATGAACATGTACATGTATAGTACGGAATGAGAGTTACCTTTCTGATTTCCATGTTTCTGCTCCGTATCTTTCTGTGCAATTTTGTCCATGTTAACAGAAGCTTTAGGTGCAAAACTAGACATACAAAAAAACGGCCTCAGAGTAGTTATATAGGGATATTTTACCGTATATAGTGGACGCACTATCGACTTCCCTTGGATTTCCTTGGATTTCCATGTTTAAAAAAATGTATTTCATGAATCATCATAAGGGGGTTGATCCATAATGGGTAACATAAAATAATGTAAGATGATATATAGAGCGGGGCAGACGTAGCCTGTGACTAAGCTCTCGGCTTCAGGAACTGGGACAGGGGGTTGGGACAGGGAGAGGGGGACCCCCTCCCCCAAATCCCGAGCCAGAGAGCTTACTCGCAGGCTAGGGCAGACGTCACGGCGCAGTTTCAGACCTTGATATCAAGTTAATTTTTTTTACAATTACAGGGTGTTTCAAAAGTTCGTGGACATTTTTAAAAGTCTATACATCATCCAGATTTTGTATTTTTCTGTCCATTTTCTTACAGGCATAAACAAATCTTATTGTTTATTGATTTTCAGAACTATTATATAAGTCGAATAAATAAAATCGTTGAAATAAATATTTTCCCGCCAAAAGGTGCAAATCTGTGTCGTGTGTGTTTCTGTCACGCTTTCCCGCCATTTTTGTCTGTTTTCAGTAGGAACTAGATTTTCATTGTTTTGATATCATTTGCAAGTATGATCCCTAAAAAATTCCAAAAAGCAGTCTATTTAAGAGCACAGGCAGCAATTTTATGATCATGTGAAGTATCTGTGCGAGAAACGGCTAAAATATTGCAAAAAAGCAAGAGCTGGGTAGCGAAGTGGTCAAGTTCTTTAGATTTTTCCGACAAGACAAGAAGTCCTAGACAGAACCGCTAAGAAAATTATAGAAAATGCAAAGTATAAAAGAGGCAGTTCCACCAGAAAAATCAGCAAACAACTGAAGAACAAAGATCTGCCTGGATCTGCAGCAAAGGATGGAAACCTTTAAGACGAAAAAAGCTACCACTTTTGAGCAACAAACAGTGGAAAGCTCGCTTGGCATTCGCTCGCAAATATCGTAAAGTTACAACAGATGAATGGGAAAACTTTCTCTTTAGCGATGAGTTCCCTAATTAAATACCTTTTCCATCTCCGCAACCCTAAAAACGATATCGTATGGAGCTCGCAGGAGATCCAGGTTCCGCCATCGTACCAAGTTAAAGGAACTAGCGTCAAATGGATGGTTTGGGGTGGCATGACAGGCCGCGGCCTGACTTCGTCCTTACATTTTATCCCGCAAGGCCAAAATGTAACGGCAGAGTATTATATCACAAAAATCCTTGAGAAGGAAGTGAAGCCTCTTTTTAGCCGACAATCTACAACAGACGAGCCCATAAAATGACAGCTTTTCACGAACAAAAGCAGTACGACCTTCGTACAAGATGGTGCACCAGCTCATACTGCGAAAGCAACCCAGCAGTGGTGCAAGAAAAAAACAATTTTATTGAAAAAGATGAATGGCCAGCAAATTCACCTGATCTTAATCCCACTGAGAACCTATGGAGCATCATTGACGAAGTTGCATACAGAGATCTGATCCCTAAGACGATGGGAGCACGAAAATCAAGGTTACGGCAAGCCTGGCGAAACATACCACCAGCGAGATAGCTCGTTCCATGCCGCAACGGCTTAAAAACGTAATACAGAAGAATGGGGGGCACGCTGGGTATTGATATTTTAACAGTAGCCAAAGGAAACAATATACATAAAACTGGAAAACTTTCATTAACATCGGAATTTTAAAACCATAATTTATTTGTATAGAAAGGTGTCCACGAACTTATGAAACACCCTGTAAACACCCGTGGAAAGATCTACTTTATATCTTGTCCTGGTGTAGATTAATACAGCACAGTGGCACCGGCTTGACTACAAGTTCAATACTGAAATTAATTTTTAAGGTTCTAAAAATAATTCTGCCCAACAGAGGACTCTAGAGTATGAGGAAGAAGCTAGTTTTCAAAATCAAAAAGTGTGATTGTAGGCTTTTAAATTTTGTATGTAGTGTTATGATTCTTAACGCTTCCTCTCTTGATAAACAGTGTTTTCTCATAGTGTTTTTTTTTCGTGCCGGGGACCGCCAAGCACCGCCATGCAAAATCGTTTGCTTCATCGGCACTATGAAGTTAAACCGCTTTGACCGATTCAATAGTGATCTACATCTTATTTTTCAAAACTTGTACAAACATGTACGGCGATAATAAGCAACTATTACGTCAAGCAAAAAGTATACGACATAACCCTATTTCTTGTTTTGCCAATGATTAACCCAAACAAACACAAATTTACTGAGGTCGATTACGGAATTCATGCAGAATTTTTAAAAACACACACTTGGGGGGTAATATGATACTCCCGTTATTAAAAACCGAGACAGGAAAAGCGTCGCGATGTAAATTTTGATGTAGGGATCGAACGATGAGACAGTTTTACTGTGAAGATCGAAGTTAGCCTCTCGAAAGAGTCATAAATGAACATCTTGCAGGATAAATATGGCATCGATACTGAAGGTATTATTGATCACAGCCAGTTCTTTCTTTATAATTCTTAAATCACTACAGTGCAGGGCTTAAGAGAACATATCTCTAAAATTCTTACCTTGTGTCTCAAGGTCTTTTGCGGACAAATCTTCCAGTCGCTCGAAAACCTGGCCAACTGACTTAGTAAAACCTAATGCGTGCATTAAATTCATTGCCGGTAATATCACGTGTATTGCACTAAACATTATTTTTATTGGACTATTGGGAATTCTACCACGGTATATTACTCGGGGTTAAAATGACACTTGAAGGAGTATTGTTAATGTTAATGAGATATAAGATTTTGAAAAACATATTTTAAATTTTAACCAATATCCGAATGTATATTATAGATGCATTGCTACTTCCGTCTGTTATAAATAGCAACTATCGAATAATTTATAAACAAAAACAACGTATTTTACGCGAATAATATTTTCATTTTGAAGGGAAAAAGAAATAGACTAAATATAGAAAAGATCACGAGAGGGCATTCCATCTTCTCTCTCTGAAAACAAAAACAGTCCAAAAATAGAATTGGAAGAATCGTACAATCGAAGACACATTACTAGAAGGTAATTATTTTTGGTAAAATCGTAAAATTGAAAGAATCGTAGAATCGGAGACTGATTTCTAGTAGGATCTTTTGGTAAAATCGTAGGATCGGAATAATCGTGCAATCGGAGACTGATTTCTTGTAGAAGGAGAAAATCTGTAGTGCTAAATCGGATAATATTACCCCCAAATCGGTATATACTATTGATTCTGATTTAGCACTAAGCGCATTACTCTCCAGTGTGTGATATTTTGCCGGAACTCGAAAGTTGTTGTTGTTGTTGTCGCTCAGTTTGCGGTAAAGTAATGTTATCAAAACTTATAGTGGGTGATAGATGGTAGACATAGAATTGTGATGTGATGGCTATAAGAATTTAAGTAAAGTAAAAAGCGTTTTCATACTGCGCAATTTTATTGAGATGTAGCGGTCGATTCCACTTGAATGTTTCGGAACCCTCTTAATCCAGCCATATAGACATCCACCACTTTGATAACCTAGTGTGTAACGCCTAGTACCCGCGGTAACCCAGGTTCCAATCATGTTCAAGGCATATGGTGATCTTATTAAATGTGTTTGTAAAGAATATCTATGTATTGTGTTTGTATACTGTGTCGGCGGGCAAATTTGGGCAAGACTATTGTTCCTATTGTTTCGAAACGGTAGTCAATTACTTACCTATCCACTTTCACTAATTTAATGGATAATTGCTTCTAAATGGAATATTAACAAGGGGAAGGCGGGAAAGTTCAAATTGCGACGTCAGTCTAGAAATCCAAATTGTGATTTCAGTCCTGGGTGCTAATTAAATATGCGGAAATCTAATTGAAATCCAAGGGAAATACATACATTGTAGCCAGGTTTAATTCTGATCCTTAATAGACTATACTGTGCCTTTGCGCGCACGTCCGAATCAGGTGCACTTAACCCTTTCGCTGCCAAAGTCGAGTTTTGTCGACATTTGGAGCAGCAGACATTGCACCACTTGTGACGTCATCAATTTGTACGTTGCCAGATAATTTTGATGCTCAACTGATAAAGCGGGGATAGATCCATGCACACGTGCCTCCACTTTGAATATGGACCAAATTCTAGCAGAGCTATTCGAAGAAAACATGTTCAAATATTGGTGCAAAATTAGGTGGTAAATTAGGTCAATACCCCTGCAATTGAACAATGTTTCATTTCCAGCGTTTTTAACGCTTATGCCAAACCTTTTCCGGCCGATAGAAAGGTAATAGAGAGTAGAAGATAGGAAGAGAAGAAAAGGGGAGAAAAAGGGAAAGTAAAAGAAGCAAAAAAATAATCGGGAAGGTTTCGCACAAAAAAAAAAAAAAAAAAAAAAAAAAAAAAAAACGTAAAACGGTGAAAGAGTTAAATGGTTTTTTTTTTGCTGTTTCTCTATTGGTTTCAATCGATAGAGATCATCCCTGGCGTATTTCGTAGAATAACGTTGAGATTGATTTGTCATTGATGCGATCAACAATAGTTGTTATTTCCAATCGTTCTGAAATCGTTCTCCCGCCACGCGCTCGGCCGATTACTCCCTGAATTGTGCTACACGAAGTCCAATTACATACTATTACTTGTTGAACATATTTGATTCCGCTTACCCTTAGGTTCTGGCTTTTTGACCCAACATAAAATTATATTGCTATGGCTAAAGCCTCTCCTTCTACGGGCAATGTTTACCGAAGACAAGATAGGTGTACTAGAGATTGTTTGGCTAAGTACAAGGAGCAGTGGGTCACTTAGAAAATGGTTGTGTCATTTTTTTTGTCAGATTGCACTATTAGGTTTACAACGCTTTAACAGACACTGCTGCATTTATTTCTCTTTATTTCTACATTCAAATTAAAAAAAAAAAATAACGAAACTAACTCAAATAGAATACAGAGGAAAAACATCACAACTACAACTAAAAAATGTTGAGACTTCATCGAGGAAGTCAAAAATAGGAAACGTATAACTTGACTCTAACAGTTCGATCTCCTAATGGAAGTGTATTGCGAAATATCTCAGGCGCGTTTTAATACTAGTCACTGGGCAGACTCGGATCATGCACTTCTGAAATATTTGCCTCCGAGTAAGAGCTGGTTGCAATATTTTGTGTTATTGAACAATTGTTTATCTATTTTTTCAGTGCTGCGCTTTATTTTACGAAAAACAAAAGTTACAATACATACTTAATCTTTAAGTAATGCTCTACATAAGAACTACCGTAACTTCATTGTTCTGCGGCATTGGCTCTTTCCCACATAGAATATCTTCAAGAATAGAGGACAGTGGGACTGATGGTTCATAACTATATTTCAGTATATAAAAAGAGAAAAACCATTTGTGTCAAACAAATTTTAGGAATGTTCATGCTTAACCAATCAAAATAGCAGAAGACAATAGCTAATAATTTTGCTTCCTTGGTGAAGTTCCCCAAATACAATATCTTTAAAAATTGCATGTTGTGCGATTGGGTCTCAAATTACTTGACACCTTAAAATAATAAGACACAATACACCTTGGACCTTAATTTTTAGCGGTTTTTGAGTCTAGGCCAGTCAGATCACTATTATAACAATGAAAACAGTTGCCATTCCATCGTGCATTGCTGTTCAGTACTTTCCTTCTTATGCGGATCATTACTTAAAACATGCTTATGCAGTTAAAGGGGAAATTAGTTGACTCGAAGGGGACAACATGTAATGCAACTTGTAAGGGGAGGCTACGAACACGAACATTTCCTTTTAATTCGAAAACTACAAAAGGACACACAATAACTTAGGGAAGTGGTCATAACAAGTATACTCGACGAGGACCCACCCTGTGTAGGGGTAGGGAGGTTATGCAAGATACCACCTAAAAATTAGAGATAAGACTGTAACATTCTGTGAGCATGAAGCTTGCATTGCTAGTCAAACGGCACAGTAAAATTTTTATCTTTCTCTCAGTTTCTACTCCTGATAGAATGGGGGATATACCAACAAGACACCATCTTTTTAGGTGGGGGAGAGGGGGTACATAAAGAGACCACCAGTCTTTTTGTAAAATGGTGGATCCTGTCCGAGTACAATAGTTTTGACCATTTCCCTTACATGTATGACCGAACCTGGTTGAAATATGAAAGAGCGCTGCTAAAAATTATTGGGCCTGATGGAAGGACATTGAATAATTGACTTTTATTTTATTATTTTCCGATAAAGCTATCCCTCAAACTGAGGATTATTGGCCGGGTAGTCAGAGGCGTTGAAGGCTCGTTTAAAGCTCGTTTAAAGCTCGTATCTGTGTATTTTTCCAGTCCGGGGAGAGGATAGTTAAATCATAGAGATATTCCAATATAAATCAACAAGGAAAGAATAGTTCGTTAGAATGCGTCAGAGTCGTTAAAACAACAATAATGGCCTTTCGTAACAGATAATTGAATATGAACTCTTGAAATTGATCAGTTTTTTAGACCTTTTTTAAAATGACATTCCGATCCTCTACTTGTTTTAAACATCTTTTAAACAAAAAAAGAGGTACAATAAAAGGAGTTAACAGCACCGAAATATTGATAACACACCCGCTTAATTCTCACACTGAGCGGCGCATTATCTCTCTAAGAGCCACCACTGAATTGGATGCAATAAATAAATGCAATAGGCCGGGCAAAATTAAAGTCTGAAACTACACAGGGGAGTTGCTCGACTCAACTGCAGGGCTTACTCTCCCAACTACAGTTTCTCCCCACAACACTGTATTTTATACATACCTACATTGTGACTTGATTTATTTACTCGCTTGCTTTTTAACCTTTATCTAAACGAAATCCCTACTCTCCTTGATGGAGAAAATACAGATCCAGTATTATTACCTGATGGCTCACACCTCAATTGTCTCCTTTATGCTGATGATTTAGTTTTGATTTCTCACACAGCCACAGGACTACAAACAGCATTAAATACATTAGCTCAGTTTTGTTCTGACTGGTTACTAAATATAAATCCCAAGAAAACGAAAATTCTTATTTTCCAAAAGAAACTTAGAAAATCTACTTTAGATAAACAATACTTTTACATTAATAGCGACAAAATAGAAATTGTTAGTAATTATACTTACCTTGGTGTCAATTTTTCAACAAATGGAAATTTCAGAGATCACAAAATAAATTTAAAGGATAAAACTAGAAGATCTATTTTTGCAACACGCCGTTACCTAGACTTCTCAAAATTACCAATTGATATCGTTAACAAAATATTTGATTCCCTGTTTCTTTCTATTCTCATGTATGGTTCAGAAGTTTGGGGAATTTATGATAAAATTGATTATAATTCATGGGAAAAAGACATAATTGAACGAACACATATCTATTTTTCCAAACTTTTCTTAGGAGTCGAATAAACAATGCCCAAATGTTGCATGTAGAAATGAACTCGGCAGATTATCGTTAAAAGGAAATATCGACATAAATATCATTAAATTTTGGTTACACTTGGAGAATTTACCAGAGGATAATATTGCCAAACAATGCCTTTACCTGTCTAAAGAAATGGCAGGAAAAAATCAATTGAGCTTAATGCAAAAAGTTGATTCTTTATGTAAAGCTTCGAATCAAAATATTTCCACTTTAGATATTAAAAATCCAAATACCCTTATTACACGTATTCGATTAACTGTTAACACAACTTCAGTTAGTCATCAACTACATTTGTTAAATTTAAATAAAAAGCTTAAATTCTATTCCTCCTTTAAAAAGGATTGCCATAAAGCCGCAGACTTCTTGGATTCGATAAAAAATCCCCTTCACAAAAAGCAAATAAATAAATTTCGCCTTGGAAACCATAAATTAAGAATTGAAACTGGCAGACACAACAAGACACCTGAACATTTAAGAATCTGTTCCTTCTGTAACTTAAATGAAATTGAGGACGAATCACATTTTCTATTCACCTGCCATCATCACAACAATTTACGCAAGAAATATTTCAGTGAAATAAATGATAGATATCAAAATTTTAATAATCTAGACAATAATTCTAAAATCTTGTTTCTCTTTAACAGCACTGATCATTTTGTCTGTAGGACTACCGCTGCTTATATTTATAATTCAATGTTAAATCGACAATCTATGTTAATTTAATAATCAGATATACCCGTTTCTTTCTTTTTCTTTGTTGTTGTTGTTATACTTACATGTAATACTTAATACGTACTACTTGTATAGGTAATACCATGTATTTATATGGGAATACCGAAATGAATTGTTGTTGTTGTTGTTGTTGCTTACTTAAAATCGTTGGCATGGTTCTATGCTAATAAAATATGGATAAATATGGATGATAAGCTTTCTTTTGATAATTATATATTCACTACATGCAAGAAAATAAACAACCAATTTAATGTAATGCTAAGATTTCGTAAGCTAATTTCGAGGGACACCCTCCTTAGATTGTATAAGGCTTTTTTCTTACCACATTTTAATTATTGCTCGTCTGTATGGCATTTTTGTAGTGCACGTCAAACTGAAAAAATGGACTGTCTTAACAAGCGCATTCTTAGATTCATATTAAAGGACTATAATTCACCCTACAGCACTTTATTAGATAAAATCAATTCTAAAACTCTGTATATTAGGCGCCTTCAGAATTTCTTAGTTATATGATATAAGAGTCTGTTTTTTAGTAACTATCCAGGATATTTAAGTAATATGTTTACTTTACTCTACGGTCTACAAGCTATAGTTTATGTGGTAATTATATTCTGTCTCTTCCTAATCCGAAAACAACAACTTACGGCCTGCATTCTTTTCCATATTTAGCAGCTAAATTATGGAACTCTAATCCGGATTCGTTTCGAGCATCTACGTTTACGGATTTTAAGCGCAGAATATTAAACTATGACTCATTTTAGTAGCATCATGGTAACTAGTTTTATAATGTATAGTTTTTATAGTTTATAAATTAAGTCTAGTATATTTGTAGCATTTTATTGTATTTTTTATTGTGCTCGAATACATTAGCATATATTTGATACTCTAAATTTTCGAGTTGAAATAAAGTATATGTATGTATGTATGTATGTATATGTATGCTAAAGAGTCTTTTAATGTGTCTTCTTACAAATAAAGTTGAATGTAAAATCACATCTTTCATCATTCCAATGAGCATTCTCATAACTTGCAAACCACCCAAACGACCCCATTTTTATTGTAACACAGTCCTCGTTGCCTCCAAAGTTGTCTGGGTTGGGCCCAAACCAGTAGTTATAATTATTTAAAGAGCTCCCATCAGACCATTTAAAAACACCTTCATTTTCCACGTCATTGAGCCCGATCCAATAAATTGTCGAAGGCGAGTAAGTCATGAAACTGCTTTGAATGAATTCGTTCTCGGTTGCTGACTCAATTTTCACCAGTCGCCCTCCCAGCATTTGGCAATGTGTTTTTGCAGTGGCCCAACTCTGTGGCTGGGTGACAACCTTGTAACAGAAACCAGACAATGCTCCTTGTCCAAGAACACAAGCTAAAAGGTAAACAAAAGTAACGTAAAGTTTTGTGCAAGATGAACGTGATATTGGCCGGGTTAGATAATACTACAAACAATATGCTTGCCAACCAACCTACCAGTCTTCCTACCTTCGATGGGTGAAATGTTTAGTTTCTTAAAAAAATGTGGTGCTAAGTCGGTAGAAAAATGATATGGTTTAATCAACTGAGTTTATAAGTAAAGGTGAATTGGTCACCGTAAAAAGTTTTTATCGCTGACATTCCGAGCGCTAGTCCTTTGTTAGAGTGAATCGCTGCGTTACATGACATCTATACAACTCAACTGGTCTCAAATCTCGAAGCCTCATTTTACCAAAGTCGAAATAAATGTAACACGTTGTTTAGATAGGGTATCAGCGCAACGTTTCGAACAAGCCTACCGGACTGATACTTACATGAACAGCTAGTTCCATTTCCCATAAAACCAATTTTACATTCACAGTCGAAGTGACCAATGGTGTTGGTGCAGATTGCATCAGAGTCGCAATTGTCAGTGTTTTCCGTACATTCATCCACATCTATGTAAGAGTTAAAATATAAGTATGCGGTAAGTAATAGACTATTATAATTGTACTGCAACAAACGACGTTTTCCATACATTGACCTGTGCTACCTCTCTACGATCACTAACTGCTTGTTTGTGCTATTTAATTTATTATCTATTTTTAAAATTAACTGTTGTCTTTGAAATCCTACCGTTACAATGCACACCATTTCCAGTGTATCCAGTTTGACAATTACATTGAAACGAGCCTGGTACATCAACACAGGTGGCACTTGACGGACAGTTATGGCTACCATCTAAACATTCCTTGATGTCTTCAAAAGGAAAAAGAAAACAATGTCAATATTTTATTCATACCAAAAAAATCGATTCAACCGTAAAATGGTAATAATTGCCTCACCCAATTGACATTTCTCTCCATGGTAACCTTGAGGACAAACACATCGATATCCTTGGTCACCATATCCTGCTTGACAGGTTGCATTGCTTGGACATGGGCCGCTTGAACAGGGATTCTAAAAAAAAATAATAACAATAATTATTGTTTTCCACTTGGATGTGGGTGAACTGTACACGTTTCTATGAGCCAAATTATACGTTTTTTTTTTCAGCCAATATGAGGTTTCCTTGCAGCCTAATAACTTGTTGTTTTTTTTTATCTTGTCCAAGTGCACAATGTATACTTTTGAACGTGATGTTGTTATTGTTATTGTTCTGTTCTGTTTTGTTTCTGTCTTGTTGTAGATACTATACTGAAAATTCCTTTTTGGCCAGCTTTTTGAAAGCCACCTTTTATATACGAGCAATCATGTTCCCGACGGTTGAAAAACAAATGCTCCATGTAAGCATTCATATAATTCTCTTAGGTATTTATTTTTCCTTGTGACACAGTTTTCTAACCTTATCTATTGGACGGTATATAAAGCGATCTCTTGATTCCAGTTCGCTGGACGAGACTTGTGAGTGGTGCGTGTCACTGAGTTCACAAACAAATAACTCATCGCTTAGTGGACCATAATTGTAAGACACACAGTTTGGCTCCAGGTAACACCTGAGCTCGCACATTTCCACGTTAACTCCTTGGTAACGTTTGATGATGTGGTTACTGAGAGCCATATTTTCTATTCCCTCTCTGAATTGAATTGTTCGACAGTCATCTAGATGGAAAGAAGAAATAATGTGTTTAGTAATATAAAATGAGAAAAGCATTTTTGTCAAACGTTTAGATGCTCTAGCTGTTTAATTTACGTGCAGAATTGGTAAAAAAAGTTAAATAGCATTATTGTTTAAACTGAATTGCCAATATGATTAACAGTGTGTTTTTATTGGTAATACTATGCTTGATGAATTTTTACAATATGTCCATTGCTTTAAAGAATGGACTCAAGATGTCTTTGCTTTGAAAAAAAAGAACGTCACTAACATCTGTTTTATTTCACTACCAATAGAATAAAACTGCACCATCTGAAAACTATAGTAGACTATGCGACGATGGCATCGCATGGTGCATGTTTTCCTAAAACTTTTCTTTCCGGCAAATTTTTGCAAAAAACCGCCCAAACATATGATTTTATTTGTTTGCCTTTTTTGTTTCCAGCAAACCTCCATTGGAGAATTCAAGGCCAGTGATCCACAGTACACAACGTAAATACATGAAGTGCAATAAACGGTTATCGCACACGGTAGCAAATGAAATATGAGAATTAAAATGTAACTCACTCACTCATTCACTCACTCACTCCAATGCTCGGCTGTGAACTTTTCTTGGTAATTCCGCTGACCAGTTCCAAATGTGATAGGTAATATAATCTCCTTTTCCCATGGGGACGGCTTTGGAGGAAGGGGTGGAAGGGGAGGGTGGGGAGTTGGACTGGGGGGGGGGGGGGGGGGTCGATGGAACAAAACGCGTTGGATAGGGGAGGGTCAGAAGATTGTTTCGTATTCACGAGTTGGCTCAAAGGAGCCTTTGATCAAAACGATCCACGGTACTTGTATGATTATCATAATTATTTTTAGGTGTACATATTTTACATATGTAAATACATTTTACGAGAGGGTTTTCGAGAAATATTTGGCTAAAGGTTTTGTCTGTTAAGGTGAAACGAATCATTGTGGGAAACAACCTTTGATTTCAAAGAGTTTCTAGACATTTCAACTGTCTTGCATGAAAAGAGGAAAGAAATTGCTTCAGTTGATTTCAAATAATGCACCTAAATAAAATTTTGCCTTTTTGTGTTTATTTTAAAGGTCATATTTAAAAAAATAATAATAATAAAAAACGGGCGATGGATATTCTAAAACAAATGGGTTGGTTAACGTGGCAACAGGTCATTGCACTGACTTTTCTTCCACGTTTTTTGGTAAGACGATAAACATCCCTCTAACAATTCAAAATACGAAGTATAGAAACAGCTTACCCGCTTTCGAGAATTCAAGAACAATGGTCCACATGACACACATAACGAAAATCCAAGAGTAAAACCAAACACAGCAACTGGTTAAACTTTTACTTGAAGGATACAAAAACCCAAGCATCATATTACATGGAATTGGCAACTTTCAATTGACGTTCTTGAGCACAAAAGAGGTGGCCAGAAGGGCTTTTGAATAACATACTGTATATTCGCATATCGATAATGCACGACGCAGGTGCACTGATGAATTTGTCAAAAACAATGTAAGCCAATCAACGCACCACAGGAACAACGCACCAGAAAAGCCTTCAATGCACGAAGCATTGACCTTTGCACATGCATGGTCTGAAATACGCTATCACTCCAAGCATCAGGTAGCTTTGACTTCAGATGTTTGGAAAAAAATATTTATTCGATTTGATTTGTTGGCTTTGGTTTAGCATGCATATCATTGCCATATATTTTTCTCCTGTGTTTTTCGGTAAAACGAAAACATCCACCTAACAAAATACGAATTATAAAAACAGTTTTCCTCCTTTTGAGAATTCAACAATCCCTGATTGAAACAAAGCACAGAAACTATCAATTTTCACGTTAAGAATATGAATACACCAGCATTATATCACAAGTAATTGATGTGCTGAGTACCGAATGAAAAGGTCTTTTCGATGCCATATTGGTTTTGTGTTTTACTATTATTTATGGCAGGTGCAACACTGTCAAAAACAAACTGATTAGGGAATTGCCAGTATCTTCGTTAAACGAATATGTTATTTGAAATACATGTTTATTTATTTGCTTTGTTCCCGCCTTCTATCCCTCACTATCAGATCAAGTTGAATTTCACTTTATCAAAAGAAGTATTGAGCCATTCTGTATGACAAAACGTTACACGGTAATTGTATAGTTACATGTATCATAATTATGTTTCAGGTGTACTTATTTTACATATGACAGCTGTTATTTTTTAGATCATTTAAAGAAAGTTATATAACTTTTCATTTAAGGTGCAGTAGGACTTGTTTTTTTCCCTGCACTTTGTTGTTTTTTTTTTCTCGTTTGAACATTTCCCTGTTACTGTTACGGTACTTGTATAATTATTATTATAATTATGTTTTAGGCGTACTTATTTTACACATGTAAATAATTTTTATGAGAGAGTTTTCGAGAAATATTTGGCTACAGGGTTTTGGCCGAATCATTGTGGGAAACAACTTTTGATCTCAAAGAGTTTCTAGACATTTCAAATGTCTTGCATGAAAGAGGAAAGAAATCGCTTCAGTTGATTTTAAATAATATGCACCTAAATAAAGTACATATTTTTGCCTTTTTGTGTTTATTTAAAAGGTCATATTAAAAAAAACGGGCGATGAATAGGTTGGTTAACGTGGCAACAGGTCATTGCCACTGACTTTTCTTCCGTGTTTTTTGGTAAGATCTAGACGATAAACATCCCTTTCAAATACGAAGTATAGAAGCAACTTACCCGCTTTCGAGAATTCATGAACAGTGGTCCACATGACACACAGAACGAAAATCCAAGAATGAAACAAAGCACAGCAACTGCTTAAACTTTTACTTGAAGGATACAAAAACCTAAGCATCATATTACATGGAATTGGCAACTTTCAATTGTGGTTCTTGAACGCAAAAGAGGTGGCCAGAAGGGCTTTTGAATAACATACTGTTGATTCGTATATTGATAATACACCACGCAGGTGCACTGAATTTGTCAAAAACAATGTAAGCCAACCAACGCACCACAGGAACAACGCACCAGAAAAGCCTTCAATGCACGAACCTATTGTTAGGAATACTTGTTATTATTTGACCCCGAGTGTCAAACGAGCCCATGCATTTTATATGGTCTTACTTCTCATTCGTGTGAATGAAACCTTTTGTTGAAAACATCAGGTAACTTTGACGTCAGATTTCCGCCAAAACTGGAAAAAATATACATTTGATTTGATTTGTTGGCTGTTTTTGGTTTAGCATGACGACATATCATTGCCATACAATGTATATCTTTTTCCTGTGCTTGTCGGTGAAACGGAAACATCATACCAAAATACAAATTATAAAAACAGTTTACCTCCTTTCGAGAATTCAAGAAAAGTGGTCAACATGACGCACATAACAAAAACCCCTGATTGAAGCAAAGGACAACAACTATTTATTTTTTCGTCAAAGGATATGAATACCCCAGCATTATATCACAAATAATTAATAACTATCACTTATTACTGTTGAGTACCGAATGAAAAGGACTTTTCGGTGCCATGCTGTTTTTGTGTATTACTATTATTAATAGCAGGTGCAGTGTAACACTACTGTCAAAAACAAACTGATTAGGGAATTACCAGTATCTTCGATAAACGAATATGTTATTTGAAATACATGTTTATTTATTTGCTTTGTTCCCGCCTTCTATTCCTCACTATCAGATCAAGTTGAATTTCATTTTGTTAAAAGAAGCGTATTGAGCCATTCTGTATGTGACAAAACGGTCCACGGTAATTGTGTAGTTACATGTATCATAATTATGTTTTAAATGTACTTATTTTATATATGACAGCTGTTATTTTTTAGATCATTTATGGAAAGGTATATAACTTTTCATTTAAGGTGCAGTAGGACTTGTTTTTTTTTTCCTGCACTTTGTTTTTTTTTTCTCGTTTGAACATTTCCCTGTTGGGGTTTAAGCGTTATTTATGATTTTCATCTCCCGTTGTTTTTGTTTCTTTTGCACTGAAACACTTTCATTCAAAGCGTCAATCAATAACACCCATTTTATGTATGGTGCAGGACGTATGTGGGTAATAAACAGTGGGAATAAAGTGTGTTGAAAATTACTGTTTGTTTGTTTGTGACATTATTTAACGTTAACCATAACAATTAGTATCCACTCAAAATTTGTGCAATTGTTATTCATTTTATTATCTTTCATTCCGACTTAAAGAAAGTATGCTAGAATTATAAAGTTTTTTTTTTCATATAACCACGTTTCTTTTTAATCTAAACAGAGGTTACAACGGTTTTTTGAAAATAAAATACCTTTGGCTGCTGTTTTGGCAAATAAATTATACTACCGTCGTGTTTATGCTTCGTGTCCTTCATAATTTGCTTTGTGGCGGTGAAAAGCTGCAAAAATCATTTGAACTCTTAATTCATAAAATAAATCTCTATATTCTACTTCGTTAAGGGGTGTTTAAGCCTTATTTCGCGTGTCTATGAATGCGTAAAATCTTTTCATTGAACAGAATGAAGACCATATTTCCCATTACCCGCACTAAAACTAATAATTTTAGAAGTACTAAAGAAGTCATCCATGTAGTGTTTTAATTGCCATGATATTGTCATCTTAACGTAAGCTTAGTTGAAAGCTTAACTTAAACTTGATGCGCGCGTTTCACATATTTCATTAGTTTGCGGATTGTTCGTCATATAATATATAGATGTGTGTGTTTTAAACTTCTCGGCAATAAAACTCAACACTAAGATAATTATCGTTAATTTTTATTTATCTGACAGCGATCGATTGTTAAAGAAACGGGAGCCACTGAGATCAGGCAGAAATGAAATCTGAACACGCGCAAAATTGTTAAATCAGTTGAAAAGAAAAAAATCTATTTATGAGATGGGTGTTCCAATATTACATTTTTATTTAGCTTTTCACAAAATCTGTTGTTATTCACCGCCCAAAAGAATAAGTAAACTACGCATTGTGAGCAGAATAAGTTCGTATCGGTGGTTTAATTAAAGAAACCCGATAAACATGTTAAATGTGAAAATTCAGTCAAAATGACAACTATGAATTTCACCATGTGCTTAGCCAATTTTGCGAGGACAGTTCCTGTACTCTTGTTGCTTTTAAAGATAAGCTTACCTTTTTAGACATCTATGTGTTTGTTCATTCATAAGTGGAGTTCATGCATTTTAGTCTCGCTTTAGGCAATGTTTAGGCACACTCAGGCATAATTTAGGCACGTTCAAGGCACGGTTAGGCACAGTTTAGGCACGAATTAGGAACGGTTTAGGCACGAATTAGGCACGAATTAGGCACGATTAAGGCACGATTAAGGCATGATTTAGGCACGATTCGGGCACGATTTAGGCACGATTAAGGCATGATTAAGGCACGATTTATGAGGCACGATTTAGGAACGCTTTGGGCACGATTTACGCACGAATTACGTACAACCGTTTGTGCCATGGCACGCTAGGATGCCCGTAATTCATGCCAATGCCCGGTAAAAAGCGTTTAATTGGTTTAAAAACAGCAGTCTAACTTCGTAAATTTCTTACAATTTTTAACCATGCTATGTTATTTCTGTATAACTTACACAATTAAGAAGCTGATTTTATGAACATTTAAAATGTACACTTTTTTTTAGCTAAATTTCTGCTAGGAATAACGTGGAAACGACTTATAAAATGCACGTCATGACGGCTAGTAGGAATTTTCTTCAGCAGTAGCTCACCTGTTAAGAAGAATATTTTTATTGTTTTCCCATTAGGTCTAGCCTTAGCCAAGGTTTTGATTGTTCATAAGTTTTCACTTCTTACTACGAAGTTTTATTGCTGTACTATTTACTACAGCTGAAAAAAACTATATTGTGCGTGGTTAGACTGCAAATGTTACGGGCAGTGCTTCAAAAGAGTCCATTTTTGGAGTATTAAATCAACTATTTTCATTGCAATTTACACTGTTAATAGACAAAAGACACTCCACAGGAAACTTCTTCAACAACTTAAAGTTGTGGCCAAATCTTACAACCATCTGATTTGAAATAGTTTTACTACAGCAATTTTTAGTCAAATTTTTGGCCGTGATCACCATCATGCAAAGCAACTTGATCTATCTTGCAATTAATTAACCTTATTCAACATTCATAACTTCTTTAATTGTATTCAAACGCCACCAAACTTTGTGACTTTTCCTAAAATTTATCTGGCAACAATTTTATGTGACAATTTTGGGATCACGTGACTTGAAATTTGCATATTTATACCTTTGAATGAAGAAAAAACAATGTTTATTGCTATAACTTTTATATTTTGACGTCATTTAGCGTTTATTTATTGGTTTTGATTTATTTTGAGTGAATTTTGACGGTTTTTAAGAGGTTTTAAAAAATTCAGAAATCCAAGATGGCGGATCCAAGATGGCGGCCGTATAATTAATTACCTAATAATTACGTCATATGACGTCATCGTTCCATTGTGCGTACCGTAAGGGAGACAGTTTTGGACGTTCTATATACCCTCTAGGTTTCATTGTCATAGACCACTTTCATAATGGCGGCCGATTTATTTATTCTTTTATATGTATGTTAACTAGCCTCACTGGCCTCGGTAACATGTGCAAAATTCAAAAGAATTTTTACTCTAAAATGAGGCCAGTGAGGCTTATTAACATACATATAAAAGAATAAATAAATCGGCCGCCATTATGAAAGTGGTCTATAGCCTTAATGTTCTTGAAGTTAAGAAGATAACTTTGTTTCAGCAAGTGTATAGAACCAGTCTTCATATTCATCAAGGTATCAAGGTAAAGATCCGGCTTACACTTGACCATTGCATCCAGAATTTTGTTTTCCCTACCTGTATCAATAACATTGTTTATTTTATACATACTGAGATTTTCTGATAGAATTTCGCGCGTGAAAACCCTGTTCGGGAATTTTCGCAGCCAATCAGAATGGCGAAACGACTTTCTCACACGTGAGAAAAGCGTTTCGTCCAATCACAAAGCACCTGTCAAAACATATCAGTATTTTCAAAGGCGCTTGTACTGTCGCTGGCGCTAGCGTTTTCATTCACAAAAATATTTGCTTGAACTTTTAATTCTTTTTCAGTCAAAACTCAAGAGATGACTGAAAGTTCCGGATTTATGTCCTTGGACAAACCAATTGAAGAATACATTCAAGAGCAGGAAAACAAAAACACTCGAGCGAAAACGCGAAGAGATGTTAATCTACTAACTGTATTCTTAAAAGAGAAGAGCGAAACAACAACAACAACAACAAGAAATTCAACCAGAAGAACTCAACAAGTACGTATGCAAATTTATTTTAAGTGTTAAAAGAAAAGACGGCGAAGACTACGAACCTTCAAGCCTTCGAGGATTGATTTCGAGTTTCAACCGGCATTTGAAAGAAAATAAATACCCTGCATGTGAGAATTATTGAAGACAAAGCGTTTGAACAAGCAAGAAAATGTCTGGAAGCTCGAAGCAAACAACTGAAAAAAGAAGGCAAAGGAAACAAACTAAATGCAGCCGAAGCTTTAAGCGACGAGGAGGTGAACATTCTTCATGATTTCTGATCGATTCTGTACAATTTTTAATTATTATTGTATTCTCACTACTTGATTGTTTGAGACTCTGCCGGTCAAAGTCATTTATTCCAGAGCTGTTTATTTTCGAGACAAAAAAAAATAAAACATACCTTGGCAGAAAATCTCAGTATGTAAAAAATAAACAAATTACAGCATGGGCAGTGCTTTGTACGGCATTTACGCACTCGTTGGTTTGTATCAGAAATCTCACTCGTTCGCTGCGCTCACTCGTTCGATTTCTGATACATCACCAACTCGTGCGTAAACGCCGTACGCGCGCACTGCCCATGAAGTAATCTATATTTATAATATCTGTGAGTCTCCACAGCTTTACATGTCACTACAAATTACTTGCATATAAGCTTACGTGACAGAATTCTTTGCCGTCCTCGTCGTCGCTTTCGGCTCACGTCTCCCCGCTGTTTGTGCCCCCCCCAAGAACAACTATGTTCATCAATTGGATCGTAGCCCCCATTTCTGTGAAATTGCTAAAAAATAAAACAAGTACAGCGACCTGTTACTAGCTGTGATATATTTAGTGATCGGCTCCTCCCCCTCCTCCCCCCTCCTCCCCCCCTCCTCCCCCCTCCTCCCCATAGGTTGATCCTAGAAAAGGAGGTCAGGAGTCAGTTGAATTGATAGCATATTAACAAACTACAGTCGAACCTGTATATAGCGGTCACCCTTGGGAAATGACCAGGTGACCGTTATATACAGAGTGACCGCAATATACAGGTTTCCTTTAAACTGAACTGGAAGTTAATGAATAACGTTCATATGTGGAAATAATCACTCAATTTACATGTTATTGACAATAACAAATAACAACAACGTTCATAATACGAGTAAAAGGCCCCTAAAATGTCCGTATAAGAAAATAAAAATAAAATGTCCGATAGAAGAGGAATTTGACGAGGAGCGCTATGGTCTATAAAACAGCAGCTGTCAACTTGACAAGTACAGTGTAATAATCAGGGAACTACGCAGAATTCGAAAGTGAATACAGTCTCTGATCTGGTACGGAAAATACGGATGTTAGTTCGAAGACAGAAACTTACCGTATTATTTGAAAGCGATATGACCCGCTGTCGAGAGCAGGACATCGGCACTTTTGTTGCTATCTGTCGCAACCATGTGTCGGACGCAGGCGATGACATGTATTTCTTTGTGCACACCAGCCATAGTGCATTGAAATGATCCATCGGTGTTATCACAGTCTGCAAGTGGGTTACAGTTGTTGCTTGTGCTACTTGAACATTCGTTGACATCTGCAGAAGAGAAAACAAGTTAATATGTATCGCTTCAACGAAATATTGTTTTTGTAATGTAGGGGGCCGATATTCATTAAAGCCAAACGTTCAACTAGCTAGTCGTCTTTTAATATATGAGCACCCAGCCTACTAAACATTACTTACCATCGCAGCTGCTGCCATCCCCAATGTAACCACTTGGACGGGTGCATTGGAATGATCCATCGGTGTTATAACAGTTTGCGATCTGGTGACAGTTATTGCTTGCGCTACTTGAACATTCGTCGACATCTGTAAATGAGATAACAAGATAGTATATCTCGCTTCGACGAAGTGTTGTTTTTGTATTGTAGGGAAAGCCTTCCATTAAGGTCAAACTTTCAACTTGCCGGTCTTCTTTTAAGAGCGGATGTCTGTAAATATCGACCAGGGGTGGGAATTATAAAAATTTTGAAAAATCCCCCAAAAATTCTGTAGACTACCCTAGGTATTCTATTAATGAAAATATAAATTTTAGTTTTATCGGATAAATATTTTGGTGATACGGCGGGTGTCAAGTTCGGGCGCTTCACGGCCCTCGCCAGACCGCTTTTTCGGGGCCCGAGACCGGGCTATCTAAAGAGCCCGATTTGAATCTAATTCAAATATCATTCAACCCAGAAAGCTTCTTAGCGTACTAAAGGGATTTTAACAGACATTTTGAGTGGTCATGTGCTTGAATTGATTGCGACTAGATTATTTTACAGATTTTTAAATATTTACAAAATTTTGAGGATTTCACACGAGCAAAATTTTGTCGAAATTCGAAGGCCTAAAATAACGCCCGGTACCTAGTTTCAAACAGCAAAAGACATACTACATTAAAAAGCAATCTTTAAGCTTTCAAAATATGGTTTTAAAACTTAGGGCAACACATGAAATGAATTTTTGGGAACGCGAAATTCAGGGAGCACTTGAGTGAAATTTGACCTTTCTGACTTGACAGTTTGAGGTTCGGCGCGACACACAAATCAATACTCAAACAAATGTTTCATCCAAAATACGTTTAATTTAGGCAATCTCAGGTCCCACAGTGATACATACATGCTTCATAGACATTAGGTGGAAATTTTACACCAATTTTCTGCCGAAAAGAACTCATATCCTGGCTTTCAGGTATTTGAACTTGCCTCGCTAATGTAAACATGTGGGTCAAGTTCTTATCACGACACAGCGAAGTGTTCAAAATCTTTACCAAATATCTATCCTGTCTAGTATATAATCAGGTCTACATTATGTTTGTTTGTACCTTGTGTCGTTGTTTGTCTTCATTTCCGCAAAAACTGAGGTAAACTACAGCGAAATCTCCGCGCGCTTGACGTGTCACGAGTCTTGTGGAAGTGCTGTTACGTCAGTCGAGATTGCGTTGCATAACATGACAAACAGGGTGACCAAGCGCAGGAAGACCGACAACACGGGCACTCGTTTACAGGAAATTCTTAGGAAAAATGAATTCTAGATTTAAAACATGCAAATCACAGTAGAACCCTGATAACTTGAACTTGGCAAACTCAAATTCCTTTGTTTATTCGCGCTGATTCCTTTTTACTTGTGATAGTCTTGATAGGAAAGTTAAACCAAGCCCTTACTCGAAGCGCTGACTCCAACTGCTTTTGCTCCCGTCAATTGTTCGTCAAGAAATAAAACGACCTATCAGTTACACAATTATGAGTTATCTGTCTTCCCCTTAAATAGGGTGCCATTTCTTGGTTTTGGGCCTTAAAAAGGGTATCAAATCTCGATTTTCTACCCGTAAATAGGGTCAGGGTTTGAGAACCTTGGCGGCACACACCTATCCTAAATTGTCGGGAGTACCCCCACCCCCCGGGCGTAGTATCACTCTTGTTTGATTACATCAGAGCACAGGTAGGCCAAGCTCACTATCGCTATCACTATCAGATAACCGGGACGTGACCCTAGCTGTATGAGCGGTATTGTGTTAAAAAGATTCGATTTATAAAGGTTTGTATGGGAACGCAACGGTTTTGTTTTAAAACTTTAAAATTTGAATGTTTTGTGAATAAGATTGAGTCTTTTTCTTAGCAGTGGAACATCCAAATAACGACAACTCGCAAAAATTGCGTTAAATTACTTCTCCTTTCAGTACCAAGCAAGCTACCATGTCAGTCGTACAGATTCGAATTGTCACCTAGAGACTTTGTCCCATGCTGGGCAAAGAAACCATCAAAAGCATTCGAAGCCAAGAGCAGCGACGACAAGGTCGATGAAGAGAGTGCTGAAGAAAGTGGCCTTTTCTGTTACCCTGAAGATGGCTGCATAAAGGGCTACCAGCGGCACTCGAACCTCGAGAACCATATCATGTTTGGTCTGTGCCGCTTGCAACCTCACAGAAAATACAGCTTACTATCGATTACTAGACCAGGCAGTTCTACTTTATGCAGAGAAGCTCATGGAAGGAGACAGCAGCCAGTCCACTCTCGCCGTCCAGGCTGAACAATGTGGGGCCGTCTAGTCACCACAGAAAGGCTGGGCCCTAAAAGGATCCAAGAAGGCAGCCAGATTTACGGACAACCAGAGGAAGTACCTGGAGGACAAGTGGAGACGGGCCATAAAGCTGACTCCGAACAAGTTTCACGGGAAATGCGATATACGCGCAACGAAAGAGGCGAGCGCCGATTCAAGGTGGATGAGTTCCTGGCCGCGGGGCAGATCCAGAGCTTCTTCTCCAGAACATCCGCCAAACTTCGCCACGCTGTCGCCCCAGAAGACGACGACGAAGAAACGGATGACAACAACCGAGCAGCCGAAGATGAGAAGGCTTTCTCAGATGCGCGCAACACCATCCTGATGCAATGCGCACCAGTGCACCCCATAGTCTACGACACGTGGAACCTCTGTGCGATGAGCTCGTCCAACAAGCCCAGTAAGCTGACAGTAACCCAGCTACACGAGATTTGCTCACACTTCAACATGGAGGATAAACCCTCTGGACGCAGGAAGAAGCCCTATCTGGATTTTATTTCGGAACCGTGTAGGTGCCTGCTCTTGCGCATCCTCGAACTTATCATAGTAGAACCAGTCGTAACACGAACTCTTGACGGGAGCAAAAGCAGTTGGAGCTGAGCACTTCGAGTAAGGGCGTGGGTTTAACTTTCCTATCAAGACTATCACAAGAAAAAAGGAATCAGCGCGAATAAACGAGGGAATTTGAGTTCGCCAAGTTCAAGTTATCAGGGTTCTACTGTGATTTGCATGTTTTAAATCTAGAATTCATTTTTTTCCTAAGAATCTCCTGTAGACGAGTGCCCGTGTTGTCGGTCTTCCTGTTTTCGTTCTCCCTGTTTGTCGTGTTTATATGTAACGCAATCTCGACTCACGTAACAGCACTTCCACAAGACTCGTGACACGTCATGCGCGCTGAGATTTCGCTGTAGTTTGCCTCAGTTTTTGCGGAAATGAAGACAAACAAGGACACAAGGTACAAACAAACATAATGTAGACCTGATTATATACTAGACAGGATAGATATTTGGTAAAGATTTTGAACACTTCGCTGTGTCGTGATAAGAACTTGACCCACATGTTTACATTAGCGAGCTTGAAGTTCAAATACCTGAAAGCCAGGATATGAGTCCTTTTCGGCAGAAAATTGGTGTAAAATTTCCATCTAATGTCTATGAAGCATGTATGCATCACTGTGGGACTTGAAATTGCCTAAATTAATCGTATTTTGGCTCAAACATTTGTTTGAGTATTGATTTGTGTGTCGCGCCGAACCTCAAACTGTCAAGTCAGAAAGGTCAAATTTCACTCAAGTGCTCCCTGAATTTCGCGTTCCCAAAAATTCATTTCATGTGTTGCCCTAAGTTTTAAAACCATATTTTGAAAGCTTAGAGATTGCTTTTTAATGTAGTATGTCTTTTGCTGTTTGAAACTAGGTACCGGGCGTTATTTTAGGCCTTCGAATTTCGACAAAATTTTGCTCGTGTGAAATCCTCAAAATTTTGTAAATATTTAAAAATCTGTAAAATAATCTAGTCGCAATTAATTCAAGCACATGACCACTCAAAATGTATGTTAAAATCCCTTTAGTACGATGAGAAGCTTTCTGGGTTGAATGATATTTGAATAAGATTCAAATCGGGCTCTTTTCATAGCCCGGTCTCGGGCCCCGAAAAAGCGGTCTGGCGAGGGCCGTGAAGCGCCCAAACTTGACACCCGCCGTATCGCCAAAATATTTATCCGATCAAACTAAAATTTATATTTTCATTAATAGAATACCTAGGGTAGTCTACAGAATTTTTTTTGGATTTTTCAAAATTTTTATAATTCCCACCCGTGGTCGATATTTACAGACATCCGCTCTTAAGCATTTATATGAGCACCCAGCCTGCTAAAATTTCCTTACCATTGCAGCTGCTGCCATCCCCAGTGTAACCAATTGAACAGATGCATTGAAATGATCCATCAGTGTTTTCACAGTCTGCGAGTTGGTGACAGTTGTTGCTTCCGCTACTTGAAAATTCGTTGATATCTGTAGAAGAGATAGCTATACTCGCAATTTTTTTCACCTAGCTCGTTTTGTTTGTTCTTTTCAGGGGAATATATCACATAACGCTCTTCACTACAGTGTCTGAAAAGCTGGGCGCGGCTTTGATTGTAACATGAGAGAGGCGGGCTTAAACAGGAAAAGTTGATAACAATAGCAAACCAAAAGATTATATATTCCCATTGCCATATTCCCCCCGTCATATTCCCCTCGTCATAATCCCCTAGTCATTTTCCCCTCTCCTTAGTTCCCTAGTTAAAATAACACAAACGGGAAGACAAAATAGTAGGATAAAAAACACTTAATTTTAGCTTTAAGTGTTAATAACTCACAAATGACTCGGTGAACCCCATTTTTTATTGTCGAATTTTGATCAGTAGGATAAGATGCAACTTTTGGCAAAGTTTAAAAAAATTCTTTAGGTGGGGTTCCGAGCGACCTTAAATTTTCGAAAATTTAAGGTGGCTAAGATAATAAAATACCTAACATTCATTGTACCCCAGTAGCCTCGCAGCTCTTTAGAACCTGGACCTAGATCTGGACCTCATTGGACCTGGGTATCACGCATCTCTATTGTTTTCAGGGCTAGGTTTCATTGTTGTGTTGTTTGTTCTATTGTTTTCTTAGCCAATGAGATAAGACTTTGTGAGAGCTGCGTACCATCACCGTCACCTTATCACCCACGATCTGCTCCCGTGCGGCCTTGTTGCCCGAACGATAAATCTAATCTGAATGTCTTGGGTTGTACTCCCGTAGAGGACAGATGAATTTTTCTTTGCCACGTTTTGTCCCATTTAATTCCTTGCCAAGGCTAACGCTTTAGAAAGAAATTTTTGGTTGGTCTTAGCATCAAAATTAACCATAGAGTTTATTTTGTGATTTCCAGTCTTGCAATGAGTTAACCATTCAATCAATCAATCAATCAATCAATCAATCAATCAATCAATCAATCAATCAATCAATCAACCAATCAATCAATCAATCAATCAATCAATCGATCAACCAATCGATCGATAATCGTGCGATAACCCATGACCATCTTTCAATCTATAAATCAATGAATCAACCAATGAACCAAGCCTTCATTCATTTAAAATCAATACCACTATAATTGGGAATGTCGGAGAGCCAACCGTTGCAATATATTCCATTTCCAGCGTATCCAGATTGACAAGTGCATTGAAATGAACCTGGTACATCTACACAGGTGGCACTTGACGAACAGTTATGGCTGCCATCTAAACATTCCTGCATATCTTCAAACGAAAAAAATAACAACGTTACTATCCCGAAATCTTCTTTTTTCGTTTCCGTTTGGCCATACATTTACGTGTGCTACTTCTCTATGATCACCACCTGCCTGTTTGTGCTTTTCAATTTATTAATTATCATCATATAACTGTTGTCTTTGAAATCCTACCTTTGCAATGTGTTCCATTTCCAGTGTACCCAGATAGACAGGTACATTGAAATGAACCTGGTACGTCAACACAGGTAGAACTTGACGAACAGTTATGGCTGCCATCCAAACATTCTTTGACATCTTCAAAAGAAAAGAAAAGAAACATGTTCGCTTCTTTTTTATCTTCAAATTATCAGCGAACCAACAACCGTTCTCAGTGAGTTCGTACCTTGGCAATCTACACCGTTTCCAGTGTATCCAGATTGACAAGTACATTGAAATGAGCCCGGTACATCAACACAGGTGGCACTTGACGAACAGTTATGACTGCCATCCAAACATTCTTTGAAATCTGAAAAAAGAAAAACGAAATCAATGTTTATACTGTAATTTCTCAAATAAAATGGATAAAATCAGGTATTATTTTGTTTTTCCTATAAATATTTGTCTTACCTAATTGGCATTTATTTCCATGGTAACCTTGGGGACAAACACATCGGTATTTTTGGTTACCAAATCCTGCTTGACAGGTAGCATTGCTTGGACAAGGGCTGCTTAGACAGAGATTCTAAAAATAGGGTCGTAATTATAACAAAACAAAATGAAATTAAAAGTAAGTGCAAGTAGCTGAAAGCTTCTAGATAAAATGGATGTTCCCAGTGAACCTATTTAGGAATCAATACAAGGTTTTTGTTTAGTGGCACATTCTCCCCACCTTAGTGGTAGGGGTACTAAACTTTGCCAAATATTGTCTAAGGGATAACTACACAACTACTAAAAACAGCTTGTGCTGACAAAAAATGCTTTGGAAAAAAGGAAAATCTTAAATTGGTGGCATCCCCCTTTGTATGTCGGAGGGTTAATATAGGTTACACTGCTTATAAGTCCAATTCGGTATGTGTGTTTTTTTTTTTTTTTTTTTTTTTTCATAGAATATACAAAAGAAGCAAAAAAATATCATTTCGGTTCCATTGAAAGACTTGGAAGGGTGGTTTGGTCCCGCTGTGAAAAAAAAGCTATCTCGCACACAACTAAAAAAAAATATTGCCAATATGCAAATTAAACGCGCGTAAAAAATTCATGCCATACGTTCAACTAGAATAGATGATATATGTATTTGGTCGACGTAAGACCCAATTTCAAGATTTTTTTGTTTTGTTGCTTTCTAGTAGTTAATTAAAAATACCAATATTTATTATTTGGCTGGCTTTCCGACTGTTATTCCATCGCATATATATGCTAGCAATCTTTCTCCCCTTTGAAAAAAAGATAATTATTTAGGTATTTATTTTACCTTTGTGATAACGTTTGCTTACCATATCTATTGGACGGTATATAAAACCATCTCTTGACTCCAGCTCGCTGGACAAGGCTTGTAAGTGGTGCGTGTCACTCAGTTCACAAACAAATAACCCATCATTTAGTGGACCATAATTGTAAGACACACAGTTTGGCTCCAGATAGCACCTTAACTCGCACATTTCCTCGTTAACTCCTTTGTAACTTTTGATGATGTGGTTTCTGAGTGCTTTACTTCCTACTTGCTCTCCAAATTCTATTTTTCGACAGTCATCTACGTGAAAAAAAAAACGCATTTAGTAATGCAAAAACAAATGAAAAAATAATAATTTTGCAAACTTGAGGTAAAGATAAACAAGCTAAATAATTAATAACTATTTTCTAAACAATTTCCAGTGTCATTATCGGTTACCCCAGTAACTAGAAAAAAAAAACACAAAACAGCGAAAATATCCATGTACTAAGCAAATACAAAAGGAGAAAAACTATCGAATTAAAGTAGAATCAGCGAAGCAGCGAAGAAGCCAAATAGAAACTGTAACGAAAAGGCCAAATAGAAACAGGATAAGATTTTGTTTATTAAAGAGTGGCCAACGCTAATCCGCCGGATAAACTACAATGCAGTCAGGATAAGCATCGATCCACTGGATAGAGATTTACCCAGATGATATCATTATCCACCTTTGGAGAACTAAATACTAAATACCTTTGACACTTAAATAAAATGATTTATTTATTTATTTTTTTTTTTAAGTAGGACCAGGGGCCGTATTCACGAAATCCCACCTAAGATATATCTTGAGATAAAACTTAAGAAAAAAATTTAGGAGCTTCCTAAGATATGTCCTAAGTGTTATTCACGAACGATGCCTATTGACCATCCTAAGGTAAGCGTAACTTAGCAGTCTCCTAAGTTAAATGGTCGCGGGCAGTTATCGATTAGTAAAAGTAAACCAATCAGAGATAGTTTATATGGCGCGCTCTTATGAATAATAAGTTATGAAAATTACATGAATTAATATTTTGTATTGTGTAAATTGTTGTTACAATGACAATACAATAACCTTTATTTCATCTCGAATTTAAGATAGCAACTGATAATATCTTCGTTCATGGTCAGTAGCGAAAGCAACAAACAAATGATGAATGACAAAGAAAATGATGACGGATATTAAAATAGGGTCTATTTCGATATTTCTTGTACAAGGACTTATTTTTACGAAAAACGGAAATATAACTCTGCAATGAGAAAGAAATGTGTTGATGACACGAAGGCCTATATGTAATTAACCGTGTTGTTTGACATTACTTGAAAATATTTAATTTTTCTTAGGAATGCAATATAATGCTTTAAAATGTTTATCTAATCGGTAACTATTGTGATACACAATAATCACGCTGAAAATCGACGTAAAACTCGTCAACAATCGAATTTAGCCCCGTCAAGACGTGTTTTAATAAGTTAGGAGGTCAATTTTGACCTCCTAAAGCTGCTGTTAAACTTGACAATCTTTCGTGCAACTTGTCTCGCAAAAAATATTGTTGCAAGTTACACGCACGATTTTTACGTGTAACACCCCTTCATGCAACTGATTTTTTTTTTTAAGTTGCACGAAAAGTTGAATCGTTTTCTAGTTTCTGCAACAAATTTCTTCAAGTTACACAACAAAAATACGTGTAACATGGCTCTTGCAGCTTGTTTCCCCACACTCTTTAGTCAACAGATGCGTCATTTTAACTTACGCAATTTTTTTCGCGTGACAAGTTGCATGACAGTTGTAACGTGTAACATTGTACGTGCAACTTGCAAAAATTTTTTGCGAGACAAGTTGCAGGAAAAATTGTTACGTGTAACAGCAGCTTAAGTTTAGGGGAAAAATTAAGACATTTCTTAAGTTAGGAGGTCTTCGTGAATACAAGTTAAGACATGTTTTAAAAATTTAGAAGGTCCTAAGTTTAGGAGAAAAAAAATAAGACGTTGTCTTAAAATAGGAGGTCTTCGTGAATACCAGTTATCTCCTATTTTATATCTTAGGAGGCTCTTTGGACTTAGAATGCTTTTGTGAATACGGCCCCAGGGTTATATGTGATTAAGTCACCTTGATTTAAAATATAGTGCTATTTAGAAGATACTAGTAAGTTATGGTACTTGCATAGATTCATAAAAGTTGGTAGCTACTTTCTAGTGATATTTACCATCTCATTGCCTGTAAGCGATAGTATAGTATTAGTACAGTATAGTAGTAGTTATAGTAGTAGTATAGTATAGTAGCTGGCAATAGAATCAAGATCTTTATAAAACACTTGTAATTTACAATATACTGACAATTGCGTAATAATCGCGACAAAAGCAAGAGATGGTGTTTCTAGTTTTGCATATATGATGAATTTTAGTACGCCCAGAACTTCAAAGATTACATACTCGAGTTGATTTCACTCTGAAAAAAACGTCACTGATATATTTTACTCTACCGCTAATTTTTTTTTTTTTTATTACTCCTAATTTTTTTATTTGATGCTGAAACTATAAATCTTAAAAATTATAGCTGAATATGCGACGATAGCATTTAAGGCTATCTCAGTTCTTCGTGTACGTACATTTTAAAATATTTTTTACAACAACTTTTTTTAATTTCCTTTTCTTTTATCAGAACAGGCCATTGCCCCTGATTTTTCTCCACTGATTTTTCTTTTGAGTTTACGTAAAACAATAAACAGGCGCCACAAAATACTAATTATAAAAACCACTTACCTCCTTTCGCGAATTCAAGAACAAGGATCCACAAAAGGCACATAACAAAAACCCCTGATTGAAACAAGGGATAACAACTGCACATATTTTTACGTAAATTATAAAATGAGTCAGTATCACAATAGAGCGATTTTCGTATGATCTTAAAAAAATAATTTCCTTTAGTGTTCGCGATTTGTTTCATCCGCCAGTAATTGAAAGGATCAAAACAAGCTTTGCTCGTTTTTTCCACTTCAATTATCCCTTATATAAAAATAAGCTTGTTCGATTGACCAATGAGAATGATGAAAAGGCCGGGAATGACGTTAACGAGAATCATTCCGTTCGCGCGCGCGCGCGCGCGTTTGCCTCCGTTTGTTTGTTGTTTTGGTTGCGTCCACGCGTAATTTTTTCAAGTTCATTAGAAAATATTTTTCTTGTTTAAACTTTATGAGGAATTATTACCGGAACCGGTACCAGAAAAGTAACGTTCATAATTACGGAAATCATGAATATATAACATTTTGACAATACATTGATCAATCAAAGTATGGTTTTTAGATGTTAACACACGAGCATAAAATTCGAATCACATCGTATTTCGCTAAATTAAAATAAGCCCTTCTCGAAACTTACGTTCGACGAAGGAGAACGCATTTTAATAATTATGGTGGTCTTCCTTTAGCTTCGTAGGTATCCTGTGTATTCGAATTAATATAAAAAGAAAAAAAAAGCAAAACAAAAAGCTAAATTTTATTTTGTGGAATAAAGAGGAAATCCATCACCGCAATAACTCAAAGGTATTCAGACTTTATCGAGGGAGTAAAAAAAATAAGCAACATTTAGCATGACTGTAACAGTCCGATTTCGTAAAAGAAGTGTTTTCGATTTTTCTTTTGTCTTTTTCGGTAGAACGAAAACATCCACCTAACAAACTACAAATTATAAAAACAGTTTACCTCCTTTCGAGAATTCAAGAAAAGTGGTCCACATGACGCACATATGTTTATTTATTTCCTTTGTTCTTGCTTCTACTCCTCACTATCAGATCAAGTTGAATTTCAATTTATCGAAAGGAAGGTATTGAGCCATTCTATATAACAGCTTTCATTTCTTAGTTCAAAGGTAAAAACCTTCATTTAAGATGCAGTAGGATTGTTTTTTTTTTCCTGCACTATGTTTTTTTTTTTCTCGTTTAAACATTTCCCTGTTGGGGTTTAAGCATTATTTATGATTTTCATCTCCCGTTGTTTTGTTCTTTTCGCTCTGAAACACCTTCATACAAAGCGTCAAACAGTGATACCCATTTTTGTATGGTGCAGGACGTGTGTGTGTGAAAAACATTGTGAATAAAGTGTGTTGAAAATGAATGTTTGTTTGTTTTTAACATTAACGTTAAGCATAACAATTAGTATCCACACGAAATTTGTGCAATTGTTATTCATTTTATTCTTTCATTCCGACTTAAAGAAATAATACTAGACTTATTTGTAAAGAACGAAAGTTTTTTTTATATTATATAACCACGTTTCTTTTTAATCTAAGTATAGGCTACAACGGCTATTTCAAAATAAAATACCATTGGCTACTGTTTTAGTGAAGACACTATTCTTCGAGGAGACTTTCCTCTGTCGTGTTTATGCTTTGTGTCCTTTATAACAATCTTTGTGGCGGTGAAAGCTAGCGCTGCAAAAATCATTTGAATTCCTCATTTATTACAGAAATCGTTCTTTCCGTGTTTACATAACTTATGGTAACGTCAACACTCGTATAAGTGTTGGACCGATTCAAAATACTTGTAGAAACTGTCGCCTGTGTTCTAACAAACTTACGATCGTGTTACCATAACTCTTTGAAAACACCGAACTGAAAGCAATTTACATTTCTCCGTAATAGGAAACACTTTTGGTTAACAATTTAGCTAACCACTTAAAGTGCCTATCACCCCTAGAAAGTTGTTTTCAGAATCAACTCTATGTACATTGAATAGTTGAATGGTAAAATATTTCTGGTTTTGAACGTCGCGTTTGTGAGTTATAGAGATTTGAATTTAGAAAATGCTAATTAGATGACGTCAACCCGGGAATCATTTATTATACAACTGCTTGGTTTCACCTCCAAGTAACTTGTTTTACGAATCAATCGACTATCCACAGTTTATTTTTAGTATTTATCAAATTAATTATCCTCAAGCTGCAAACTGCGCATTGTAAATTGGCGTAGAAATTATGGCAAATTCCCGGGTTGACGTCATCTAATAAGCATTTTCTAAATTCAAACCTCTATAACTCACAAACGCGACGTTCAAAACCAGAAATATTTTACCATTCAACTATTCAATGTACATAGAGTTGATTCTGAAAATAACTTTCTAGGGGTGATAGGCACTTTAAAGGGAAACTGAAATTATCGTGTTTACATGACTTTGGCCACGAGCTGCTTTAAGTTTTCTTTAATACCTTGAAATAGGAAGAAAAAATTGCCAAAAATGTTAAACGCAAAGAAATATGAACTAAAAGGACAAAAAATCCACCAGGATTGGAAAATTTGATTTATTGACCGCCTGTCACGAAATCAAAATTGATGGACTGTAATCCAGTGGCACTTAACCCGGCACTTTATTTCCAAACTTGCTTCTGTTTTGCCCTACAGAATCTTTTTACTCAATTTAGTTATTTATTTGGTGGCAGGCTCGACTCAGTTTTTTTGGATGTGGGGTGTATGTTTTGAAGTCAAAATTTGGAAGGGAAGAAATACTTCGATTGTTTTCATACTTCACCAAGTTTATGAAATTTGATTAAAGTTTTATGTTTCACTGGTTTCCAATCGGCAGCGGTTACCATAACAACAAAATCTCTAAAAACCGTTTTATAAAATTTCCATGAAACATCGTCTGCAGCTAGTGATACGTGAGTTCTACAAAAGGTAAAAATTTAATTGTGAAGAGTCTGACTAGATTTTGAGAAAAACGACATTGTTTAAAACAAAGGGCAATAATCTGGCATTACTATAATTAAACCGCTGTCGCTTTGAAACCAGTCACACGTAAAACTTTATTCGCATTTCATAAGTTTGGTGAAGTATTAAAGTGATCGAAATTTTGATTTCCAACTCACGGCCAAAAAACTGAGTCGGCACAAATACTTTTTTTTTAAATAAGTTCATAAAAAAAATGAATGAATAAATTGATGAAAAACCTGGCTTCGTTAGCATAGGCCCACATTGCAGTGACGATCCTTTCACCAAGTCAGGGTGTATCCTTTATTAACTAAAGAATCCTTACATTTAGGGCCAGTGAAATGCAAAATTCATAGTTCATTTTTCATGATGGCGTTATTTACTAAACCTGGCAGAATCCTTCAGGTTTTTTGTTTTTTGTTTTCTCAAGACGATTAGGCTTGTTGTTATGTAAGCACCAATTATATGAAATACTCAGTAAAATACACCGGCAATATGATAGGCTTAGAGTTAGGGTTAGTCGTTTCAAGAAAAAGCTTAATTTTTTCCTTCAAACATAAAAAATAATTGAAAAATCATATTATTAATATTGTTTTACATCATATAATAAAATTGAAATGGTCACAACATACATAAAAAAATGACACAAAATTCATAATGCAGTTTTCGATATCATAGCATGTTCATGCAAAGCATCTATCTTGCAATTAATTAAACAGGGCTCTCTTCTCTTCGCCCTAAAGGGTTTCCTGATAGCTCCCGCCTAGCTTAATCTACCATGTAACTCTTCTAACCGATTGAAAAATGTAGGTATAGTCTCCAGAAAACTGTATCGAAACATTTAAATCTACCATGTAACTCCTTTAACTAATTTTGAATAGAAGGCAGATAAACAATCGATTGATTGATTGGCCTCTTATTCTGGAAAACAGCCCATGAAAAACAGTTCACTTGTGTCCAATGAAAAAGAAAAAATAATAGACATTAGCCTCGATCAGACCAACATGCAACTCTTACAGCGTCCATTTATTAGACATTTTAATTTGCTAAACAACTAGCGCGCACTTCAACTGGAGAAGTTCGGCTTCATAACGCACTGCACAGAAGCACATCCCTAATGTTGCCATGATTGAAATAATGATTATCCTTTTCACGAATATGCCGGTAATAGACTACTTATTACAACATGTAACCAGAAACTCGCTTCGGTTATACGTAAATTGAAACTGAATAATAGGTTTAAGGGATGGCACCATACACCTCTACTCTAAGACAGTTCCAGTTGTGTTGATCTGTTGGAATGAAGCGGATGTATCGTGTAGACAATGGCACTGGTAAACTATGTTCATCAACTGTATCGTCGCCCCCATTCCTGTGAAATTGCTATAAAATAAAACAAGTACGGCGACCAATTATTCGCTGTCAAAAGAAAATATAGTCATTCTTAAAAAAAGTAAAATATATTTACTTATTTCAAACTGCGAGATCCTTAGTAATTCCCCCTATCCATAGATTGATCTCAGAAGAGGAGATTAAGAGGCAGTCGGATCGATAGCATACGAAACAAATCATTATACAGGTCCTTATAGACGTTTTCTACACAAGAGGTTGGCAAGAGAGCACTGTTTAGTTTGCTGAAACACTTGCTTGTTAAGAGCCAATGTCTGAAATTTTCGAAAATCGGGCGTCACTCACAAAATTTCGGATTTCTTCATATTTTGCCCAAATAATCTCTATAGTGAAGTATTTACAAAAATAACATTAAAAATTGTAACGGCGTTTTATTTTTTTCGAAAACGGGCAAAGTTTGAAAAACGGCAAATCGGCGGCCTTTCAGTTGTGAAACTGGCGAAAAATTACACATTTTCATCTCGCTCGTACAGAAAAACGCGATGCCATACATAAATAAAATGTGGCCACAACATAAACACGCTCTTGTTCTTCACACTACTGTTATTTACTTTGGATTAGCAGTTGAAATAAGAATATTTCGGCCGTTAGAAGAAACATGATTTCTTCCATTTTAAAAATTAGCAAATTTGAACCAATTTCAACGCCGTGGAAACCCAATTGGTACGTTGAGTTTGAAAACAAAATTAAGACAGTCTTGAAGCACAACTTCTGCTGTTTACTGTGGTGAAATATTTCTGGCGGCACTTTAAAAGTGCCCCGTCGAGAGACCAAAATGTGAAGGGTAGTTTGACACCAGGAGAACTTGTGACACGAACCTGAGCGCCGACATTACGCACAAAATGTTTATCGCTAAAAATAGTTCCTGAGATAGAGCCTTTTTCAGAATCGTAAAGACTTCAGAAGAACTTCATCTATCCTTTGCTAACTTAAAATGATATCTTTTAAGCAGTTTGTTGGGATACGGAGTGGAGACACGAACATCATGTTGTGCGACCTTACAAATAACAGCGATCAACACTTACCCGCTTTTTCATCAGAAAATTAAACTGACCCGAACCTTGAATTGCGTTTATAATAAAGACAATCCTGAACTCCGATCCATTATATTGCTGAGATCATATCATAGCGTTATTTACTCCAAATTTGTTAAAACAACAGTCGGAAGTTTCAGTTCGGAAGTTTCCCACAATGTGTTGCAAAGAGATTGCGTGACGCGTAGCACGCTGGAATTTGTTGCGTGCTTACGGTCACGGAAAGAACATTGCCGTGGAAAAGGTTTCAGGTCAGTGTCATTTAAGCCCCATTTACACGAGCAATTTTTCCTTGACAAGTTTACTTGCCAATTTTTATTGCTTGTGTAGATGATTAACAAGTTTTCCTTTACAATTTTCCGTTGTCAAGGAAAAGCTAGCATGCCAGCTTTTCCTTGACAAGGAAAAATTGTCCACTATTCTCCATCTACACGAGCAATTTTTCCTTGTCAAGGAAAACTTGTCAAGGAAAAATTGCTCGTGTAAATGGGACTTTATAAAGTGGGCTGGGGGTCCTTTAGTTGTAGAACTTGAGGCTCTAGTGGGGTCCGAGTGCATGCCTTCTATATTGATTTTTGACGTCGGGAGGCTCGAAAGTGCTTTTTACATCATTCAATACAAGATATTTTCGAAAACAAAAGTGAAATTCAAAGATATTTTTTTCTTTTTAGCCACTATTGCACCCGCTTTCCGTTAATAGTTCATCAGAAAATTTAACTAACCCGAACCTTGAATTGCGTTTATGATAAAGCCAATCATGCACTCCATTGTTGTAAATAAATTCCTGCACAGCAAAAGTAGAGAAAAAAAATCGTTCACTGCGAGAGAAAGAAAAGTATGGAATAATCTAGAAAAAAATTCTTGCACAGCCTCAAGGCGGAAAACAAATCATGCATCACACAAGGCTTCTTCGATCTTCTTACAAGAGAAAATAAAACTGTAAAAGTGGTTAGCAATCTTGCATTACATTGGCCCTTCATTTTCTAGCTTTACAAGGGCAACTATCCTCAAAATCTTCAAGGAGGGCCATCGATGGCGCTTTTTTCTTCACTGCCGGGCACGGGCACGACGCATTTCTTTTGTAACTACATCCGGGTCGACCTTCCTGTCTGTGGATTGACCAATAGTAAATTTAGCTTCCAGGTAGGCTTTCTGCTTTTCATTGAATTGGTAGCAAGGGCTGTTCCATTTCCTTTAGCGCCCAGCCCGCCTTGAGGCTTTGGCCTTTGTTTGAGCTGCTAACTGAGCTTGAAAGAAAGGAAGAAGTGCAACGCTTTCGCTGAGGAGGGTGGCGTACTGTTGTTTGGCCAGGTTCATTAGGGTGTGCCTCTCCGGTGACCTGGAGCAGGCTTCTAATGACAGATGGCGTTACAGGTCGGACGGCCGTTGAAACACTTTGATGCAGCCCCCGGGAGGTACTAGCCTGCGAGCAAGGCTCTCATTCTTAGGGGTTGGGAGGAAGGGGTTCGGGGGGCCTCCTCCCCTCCCAAACCGCGAACCCGGTCCCGACCCCGAGAGCTTGCTCGCAGGCTAGAGGGGTACTCGGATATGTCTTGGCTGGGTATGTGCCGCCCGGGTCTCCAAATCAGACCCCGTTTTAGAAAGAATTTGCACTCAAAATGTTACCCCATTCTAAAAATAAGTCAATTTTTAACACTCTGATTCTAGAAAAATGATACAGAAAATGATATGCGATCTCGGATGGCAGAGCCTCGAAGCTCGCTGGGCTGTCAGCCGCCTATCCCTGATTGTCCACGGCCTTGTGGACGTTGAAAGTCAGATTCTGGTTAGGAGTACAAATGGGCGTGTAACTAGACAATCCCAAGGTCAACACCACTTCTGGAATATCCTGCCCAGTATTTAATTTAGATTTCGTAGAAATTGCGTAACTTTCAATAGCCCATTTTTTAAAAAAGTTATTTCTTTGTTTGTTCGACTTATACATCAAAATACGACAATTCTGCTTCCACACAAATCAGCAACATAATTGCTTTGATTTCAAACAAAAGATAAAGACGATAAAGTCACGATCTACAATTTCTTTATTCACCATCTTATGAAGCTTTCGTGCGTTCGAAATATTATACCTCGTTCTAGGAAATGTCTCTAAAATGGATACCCGTTAGTTCTAGACCAGGAGTCCCAAAATTACGACCCCGTTAGGCGGCACATACCCGTATAGGTATTTTTGGGAAGTACCCCCTCCCCCACCTCCCCGGGATGCAGCCTTCCTGTGGGTATGAAAATACATTGGATGTTGGACGTTCAGGACTGTTTTCTTTGTCATCGGACGTGGCTGTTGAGACTGTAACTTGCGGTGGAGATGTGACAGAAACAGCTTTAAACCCACCAGCCGAAAACAGAACTGACAGCCAGCTGTAGCTCACATATGTAATAGTATCACTATTCTCAGATACTTTTGCTTGCTTTTGAGACGTCAATATAAAGTCGTATTGACGTCTCAAAAACCTAGACAAAACTAATTTCGATTTTAAGGCGCGCGTTAATACTGCATTATATTGACGGCGTTGGAAGAAAATATATTCCGTACTTGGCTCCGTCCCCGGGGCTCCGCCGCTTCGCGACTCCGCCCAATACGGAATATATTTTCTCCCAACTAGCCGTCAATATAATGCAGTATTGCAATTGACACCTCAAAATCGAAATAAATTAGTTTATAAGAGTATTGAAAACATAACTTCGTAGCAGAATAAAGGCGGTGTGTTATCGCAAAAGAGCCGGCAAGGGGCGTAGTGAAAGGGTGACCCCCCCCCCCCCCCTCACCCCCCCCCCCCCCCCCATAAATGACTTGTATATTTATCTACCAAATTTACCTGAAAGACGATTTGAACATTAATTAAAATTGTACCAAAACGAAGGAAACAGACTTTATACATTTATACATTTCCAAAAACGGACGTTACTCCTGTGATTTTTCCACGGCAATTAATGTTCTTTCCTTGACCGATACCATAAGCACGCAGCAAATTCCAGTGTGCTACGCGTCACGCAATCTCTTTGCAACACATTGTGGGAAACTTCCGAACTGTCATATAGCGACTGTTGTTTTAACAAATTTGGAGTAAATAACGCTATGATATGATCTACAAGGCTCAGATATTCCAAACACAGCAATATAATGGATCGGAGTGCAGGATTGTCTTTATTACAAACGCAATTCAAGGTTCGGGTCAGTTTAAAGCGGGTAAGTGTTGATCGCTGTTATTTGTAAGGTCGCACAACATGATCGATGTTCGTGTCTCTACTCCGTATCCCAACAAACTGCTTAAAAGATATCATTTTAAGTTAGCAAAGGATAGATAAAGTTCTTCTGAAGTCTTTACGATTCTGAAAAAGGCTCTATCTCAAAGGAACTATTTTTAACGATAAACATTTGATGCGTAGTGGCGGCGCTCAGGTTCGTGTCACAAGTTCTCCTGGTGTCAAACTACCCTTCACATTTTGGTCTCTCGACGGGGCACTTTTAAAGTGCCGCCAGAAATATTTCACCACAGTAAACAACAGAAGTTGTGCTTCAAGACCGTCTTAATTTTGTTTTCAAACTCAACGTACCAATTGGGTTTCCACGGCGTTGAAATTGGTTCAAATTTGCTAATTTTTAAAATGGAAGAAATCATGTTTCTTCTAACGGCCGAAATATTCTTATTTCAACTGCTAATCCAAAGTAAATAACAGTAGTGTGAAGAACAAGAGCGTGTTTATGTTGTGGCCACATTTTATTTATGTATGGCATCGCGTTTTTCTGTACGAGCGAGATGAAAATGTGTAATTTTTCGCCACTTCCACAACTGAAAGGCCGCCGATTTGCCGTTTTTTAAACTTTGCCCGTTTTCGAAAAAAATAAAACGCCGTTACAATTTTTAAAGTTATTTTTGAAAATACTTTACTATAGAGATTATTTGGGCAAAATATGAAGAAATCCGAAATTTTGTGAGTGACGCCCGATTTTCGAAAATTTCAGACATTGGCTCTTAAATACAACGAAACCAAGGGCGTGAAATGCACACGAACTACGTAGACTATGACTTTTCTTACTAGTTAACTTCTTTGAGTTTGAATTTAAAATCTCACCATTTCTGAACCATCAGCATTATTATAAGTGGTCCAGCTGCTTCCATCAGGTGAATAGGACAACTTGAAGTCTGTTACGTACTCATTCCAAGTCGGAAGTCCATTTCCTTGGGTAGCAACACCACATATGTCAAATGTTTTCCCGAAATCAATTTGAAACCAATCCTGACTGCCGCAACAACCTTGTGCGCACCAGGCATTGTTCACTCGGTTAAGACGACCGTTGTAGGCATACTGATTGTCGGGAAGGTATATTGAAGAAGCTGTCATCTGGTCATTGAGGATAGTATTCGAGTCAGCAACGCCAACAGCATTATCAAAGCAAGCACTAGCCATTACTAAGGAACGGTAATTGTTATATATATATATTTTAGTTTCGGTAGAATTAAATCTGTGGCCCCTTAAATAAAAATGTCACGCATAATATGTAACATCCTAATTAAATATGTAACATATGCATCCTATTAATACCTTAGTTACGGCTTGTGAAAACATTTAGCATCTTAATTTCCTATACAAAAATCCATAAAAAAAGTTCTCTTTGGTTTACGTTGTATATAACTATAACACGTCCATAGATGTTTTTTACGACCGAGCCTTTGTATTGTTTGACTAATTATAAACTACATTAGTTCATACCAACCTAATTACCTACCTGCATACGTATCTACGAACCAGTGTCTACCTGTCGACCTCATTCATTACCTAGCTGCTTGCATACCTAGATGCCAAATAACAGCTTCGATTCGAAATAATTTAGTGAAACAATGCTGCTGTGGCAGGAGAAATAATAATGCAATGGAAATAAATCATAAATTTACTTGATTATTACTTACATGTACAGCTTATTCCGTTTCCCGTAAAACCGTTTTTACACTCGCAATGAAAATTACCGGCAGTGTTGGTACATAGTGCATTAGGATGGCAGTTGTCAGTGTTTTCTGCACATTCGTCCACATCTAGGTCAAAAATAGTTCTGATTTAGAAATGGTTCAAAAAGGAAAAAAAATACAATTCTGTTTGCTATTTTACCATGCATATCTTATGCTTTGTTCTAAACCCGTCTGCTTTATTGGATAACTGTTCATGTCAAATACAAAGAGATACGATACTACATTACACAATACATTCTTTTTTCGTTTAATTTCCTTTTTCTTCTTAATTTCATTATTTTTTCCAACACCTGAGCGGTATGTATAGCTAATTTGGAACCGCTCAAAATAGAACAGTCGAGACAAGCAAACAAAAACGCGTGTATCCGTTTAAATTAGTTATGAATCTGACACAAATATACTGTTTTCTTGTCATAAGGTATATTTTGAGTTCTCTAAATCCGAGTATATATACTGAACTGCAATTTGTCACACATTTTAATTTATTAATCGTTGTGATTAACAGCTGTTATTTTTTATATAATTTATATATTTTTTTTGGGAAAGGCTTTCAACGGGACAATTAACCGAACGCTTTACATTTATGTTCACTGCTATGAACACCCTGAACACCTCCAGCCTGCTGAAATTTACTTACCATCGCAGCTACTGCCATCCCCAGTGTAACCACTTGGACAGGTGCATTGAAATGATCCATCGGTGTTTTCACAGTCTGCGAGTTGGTGACAGTTGTTGCTTGCGCTACTTATACATTCATTGACATCTGTTGAAGAAGATTACAAGTCAAAATTCACATTGTCATTGCCACGAATACCATCTTATCACACAATCCCACCGAGGTCAGATATCTTTTTCTTTGCCTTGGTCGTGTTGTCCCTATTGTCACGTAGGAAATTTATGGGTTGTTGTCAGCACCAAAATTAACTACAGAGTCATTTGTTTGATTGCCAGTCAGTCAATTAGTTTACCAGACAATCGATCGATAAATCGATATAAATCGATCAATCAATTAATCAATCAATCAAAAGATCGATTAATCAATCAATCAATCAATCAATTGGGAATGAGAGCCTACCGTTGCAATGCACACCATTTCCAGTGTATCCAGATTGACAAGTGCATTGAAATGAATCTGGTACATCGACACATGTGGCTCTTGACGAACAGTTATGGCTGCCATCCAAACATTCCTTGATATCTACAAAAAGGTTTAAAAATGTTGTAAAATTCGCCCTTTCCTTTTATAAAATATATCACACAAAGGCAAAATCAAATTAAATTGCTCGTGGCACGAGACAAGAACAAGATAACATACACCAAAGGTTTACTACTAAGCAAAAATTGCAAGATTTTTACCCCCAGATTAGACCATAGTTAATGAAGTGCAATGGTTATGAAACCTGAGAAATGTCTTTGTTCGATGTTTCGGCCTTGATCCTGCACAACACAATAGATGTTGATCTTTTGTTCGAGCACCTGACCAATAGAAATGGTGCTATCAAGTTATTCAGTCATAGCGTGTGATAAAAAAACAACAACAAAAGATATGCAGGGCCAAGTACGGTTCGACATAAATTGTAGCTCCTTTGTTATATATCGCTATTGAAGTCTGCAAGGTTTCATAATAACCAGTCCCTCGATTAACTATGATTAGACAGTCAATAATTTTTCTAGCACAGTTACATTTGTTTGTTTGTAAAAAAAACATATTTCACCAAGCCATCTAAAGTCACGGCCCTTCACTGTAATAATCACCAACGTTGTAAAAATATTAGCTTCAGTTGCACCCGCCGTGAGCACGTAAAAGCAAACTTTTCTCCAACGGAGGTACAAGAGGGCCCCGCTATCTTGGGTTTTACTAAATATTCAATTTTTTTTCGAAATAATGCAGAAATTTAAACTATGTTTTTGCTAGAGCTGTAAAATATGATATAATTAAACATTTTGCTGTTTTTGGTAGTGTTTAATATATTTTTTGGTGAAAATAACGGATTTTCATTCAAAAATGGCTTGAACTCATGCAACTTATGACATCATATCTCGTCACCATTAGTGAGAAACCTTATCTCTCTAAACTTTTCTAAAATGTTCCTCAAGGATAAACAAACAGCTACTAAAGAAGTGATACTAGAGGTTCACTTTGGTAATTGCATTTCTGTTTCTTTTTTTGTAGTCACTGTCTTCCTTCGTCTTTAGTTATTTTATATGTTTATACATTCATTTTCATATATTTTTAGCGCCGATCCATTGCCTACGATATAAACCATACTCTTCACCTGGAAAAACGAAAACTCATGCATTCCTACCCCATTGGCATTTATCTCCATGGTAACCTTGAGTACAAACACATCGGTATCCTTTGTCACTAAATCCTGCTTGACAGGTTGCGTTGCTCCAACATGGGCTGCTTAAACAGGGATTCTGAAAAAAAATGCAATTCAAGTTGGGCAGAATTCGATCGTGAGTTTTTGTTATTCGAAATGTTTTCCTTTCCATCCAAGTTTCTCACCTTAAATATTTGACTATAGACAAATCCATTTCTCTCCTCGAAATGGTTTGACGAGACTTGCAAGTGGCTACTGTTACTCACTTCACACAGAAAATTCCCATCGTTTAGCTGACCGAAATTGTAAGACACACAGCTTGGCTCCAGGTAACAATTCAATTCGCACATTTCGTTGTCAAGTACTCCTTGGTAACTTTTGATGACGTGGTTTTTCAACGCCTTATTTTCCATTTGCTTCCTGAATTGAATTTTTCGACAGTAATCTAGAAAATAGATGTTAACCATACTTTTATTTGGCGCAAAAATATACATACATACGTACATACATACATACATACATACATACATACATACATACATACATATGTGAAAACGATAAAAGATTACTACCCACTCAAGCATGTTAAGGCGTGGTTCGTCCCTTGGTGTAGACCCCCCGCGAAGTAAATTCATTTTCCCTTTGTAAGTAATGTTTTTATAGCCCTAGCAATCACAAAAAGTATACATCAAACTGGATTTAGCGTCCTTAAATTCCTTAAGGTTTAATTATTGTGGTCACGTGTCTGATGACGTCATAATTTGGACAAAAAGGAAACTTCAAATGGGGTGAGGATGGTTAACTTTGGCTAAGAGAAAATCATACGCAATTTTTTGCCTTTATGCATAAGGACTATCCCTGGCCGGAATGGACAATTTTTATATTTTATTAACAAGATATTAAGAGACAAAATATGTCACGTGACCTCTTTTACGAAATAACCCTTTAACTGCAAATCATAGTCAACCATTCCGGCCAGATTCATATAAGGGAGAACCATACAAATACATTAACGGTTCAATTTATATCCATCACAAACCATCTCGGCACCCCCATTTTCAATTTTCTTTTTGTGTAATAAAACAATGATAACAGGTCACGTGATGCAAATATTCGACATTTAAAGTAACCAGTGGTTTAAGATTATCAAGTTTTATGCTGCTGCTAAGTTTGAGCCAGTTTAGTTAAATCACCTCAAAGTTACGATCGTTTTCAGATGTTATGCAAATTAGGCTCTGAACCATGCCTTAACATGTTTGAGCACTCATTTTGCACAAATACCATGAAGTTGAAAATAAACAATTACTCTGGGAGTTAATCAAAATGGAAACAAGAGGCTACACTTAGCCTATACTCATGCGCAAGAGACTCTAAGACGCGCGATTGAAGTTACCAATTTTTCTGTGCTCGCTTTTAATATTTAATTTATTGATTCCGATCAAATCCACACTCGTCTATAACTTTCCAAGCTGTGAATTATTTCTGTTACATTTGAAAAGACTACTTAAAAAAATAGGCAGTAGATGACATGCTGTAAAAAAAAATTTGATAATCAATATAAAGATTTAGTTTTCCTGTGTTACTTAATCGCATGCAACCAGTGTAAAATGGGTTATTCCAGAACCCCCCCCCCCCCCCCCCCCGAGTTTTTTCAGAATCGCGACAAATTCGGCTTCAAGTTGTGTGCTGTGTATAAAAGCAACGTTCACCTCTGTGGGAGAAATACAGGACTGACTTATACACCAATAAGACCAAATGACGGAAAATGTTTGTCATGCGCATGCGTATCAAACATTTGTTTTATACTTCAATGTACCATAAGAAAAGAAGCAATTTAAATTTTAAAAATTTAAACAAGATAAGAAGACGTCCGACATGGAGAATTCAGTCATCGTACCTGTAAACCACGTTACTATTGAATGTTTTATAAATGAAGGCTGTACCACAATGAAGCCAGTCATAGATGTGAAGATAATATATACCTGATGTGAACATTACTGATGTGAGTAGGGTTGTAGGAGACGCTGTCGTGACACTTAAGTAACGATGTTTTGCCGGAAGTGAGAGTAGCCGGAAGTCACTAAACCGGAAGTGTAAAAAGCAAAGCTGTGAACCGGAAATACACAATTTAAAATATGCGTGAATAAATTTGCATGCAAAATCGTGACACAAAAAAGAAAAACGAAGCCCATTTTATAACTCATGCCGCTACGCGCATGAGTAATAAGAGCGGAAACAATGCGCTACTCCAAAAGAAAAATGAATCAATCCAAAACACGTGAGTCCACTATCCAACGTGAAATAGAGGAGCTGGATTCGAAAATTTGCAATGACGTTTGTCTCGATCAACCCTTGTTATCGGAATACGAAAACTTAAAAAAGGAGTTGCATGAAATATATGAAATGAAAGGTAGGGGCGCAATTTTTAGATCTAAAGTCAGATGGATCGAAAAAGGAGAAAAACCGACAAGATACTTTTTCAACTTAGAGAAAAAGAACTTTGAAAAGAAAATTATCACTCAACTGAAAGTCGGAGATGATGAGATTGTGTCCGACTTCAAACAAATAAACAAAGAAATTGAGAACTTTTATAGTGACTTTTACAAATCAAACTTTGATATTCAAAACAAAACCGACATACAAGAAAAGTTTAAAGGATTTGTAGAAAACTTAGAAATCACTAAACTCTCTGAGGAAGAAAAGGAAAAGTTAGAATGTGAACTAAACTAAGAGGAACTTGAAGATGCTCTGAAAGGTTTCCAAAATAACAAAACTCCCGGTGACGACGGCTTCACAAAAGAGTTCTATGAGACATTTTTCGACTTCTTAGGCAACGCTCTATTGGACTCGCTTAAAACGGCTTAAGGCAGCGGAAAGTTATCAGTATCACAAAGACGAGGAATTATTACTTTAATACCCAAAGATGAAAATTACCTGATCGTATTAACAAACTGGCGCCCAATAACACTACTAAATGTAGATTATAAAATTCTTAGTAAAGCAATTTCCAAAAGAATCGAACCAACATTGCCAAAACTGATCCACTCAGACCAAACAGGGTTTATTAAAGGAAGATTTATTGGGCAAAACGTTCGATTGCTAAATGATCTGATGGAATATACAGACGTTAAAAAAATTCCAGGAATTTTGCTTTTCGCTGATTTCGAAAAAGCCTTCGACACAATAGAATGGGAATTTATACAAAATGCCCTAAAACTATTTAACTTTGGCCCGGTAATAAGAAAATGGATTTCAGTTCTTTATAACGATATAGAAAGTGAGGTAATGAATGGTAGTTTTATGACTAACCTATTTAAGGTCTCTCCTATTTGTTATAGCTGTAGAAATTCTAGCTAAAAAAAATAAGACAATCCGTAAATTGCAGAGGAATAGGACTACCGAACTCAGTAGAAGCCAAAATAAGCCAATTTGCAGACGACACCACTCTGATATGTAAAGATGTAAACGCACTGAAGGAAAACATGAAAATTGTTAGCGAATTTCGTGACATCTCTGGTCTCAAATTGAACAAGAAGAAAACTAAAGCAATGTGGATCGGTTCGGCTAAAGAAACTAAAACTAAACCTCTAGATTTTCACTTCTCTCAAGAACCAATTAAAACGTTGGGTGCGAACGTATCTTACAATCAAGATAAAAACAATAATTTAAACTCTTTTGTTAAAATCCACAAGATGAACGTTAAGCTTAATATGTGGCAAACGCGAGATTTAACACTTTTCGGGCGTACGAGAACAGTAGAACAGTAATCAAATCCTTACGTTTATGTTGGTTGGGTAGGTTATTAAATAGCTCTAATGAGGTTTGGCAAGCAATTCCAAACGCGTTCTTCAATAAATACGGAGGATTATCTTTTCTACTTAAATGCAACTATGTCTCCAAACATTTAGACAAAAACCTTCCATTATTTTACCGTGAAATGTTAGACTTTTTCAACGAACTACGTGACAATTACCCTGATGTATATGAAAGTGAACTTATTATTTGAAACAACAAAGAGATAACAATAGAGAATAAATCCATCTTCTGGAGACAACTTTTTGACAGAAAAATATATTTTGTTCAAGACCTGCTTGATGAAAATGGTAAGTTCCTATCCCTTGAACAGTTTCAGCTTAAATATAATCTGCATTTAAACTTCGTACACTATTTTCAACTCCTTGCCGTAATACCTAACTTCTTAAAAAATAAAGCAAAAGAAAGGACTGCTGTAAATAGAGACATTATTGAGGAACTTGATATATTCCATCTATCCGAAGAAAAATCACTTATATTAACTAAGCTACGCTGCAAAGACTATAACAATTTATTCCAAGAAAACCTCAAAACTGAACCTACTGCCATTAAGACCTGGCCTAAACATTTTCCCAATCTCTCTCAAAACTGGAAAGAAGTATTTAAACGCACTTACAAAACGGCTAAAGACAATAAGCTAAGAGAATTTGCCTTTTAAGCTGTTACATCGAATATTGGTAACAAATAAGGAACTCGTGAGATTCAAAATAAAAGATGATAATAAGTGCTTTCAATGCCAGAACACTGACTCGCTAGAGCATACCTTTTTAGAGTGCCCTATTGATATTGAATTTTACCAAAACGTTTTATCGTGGTTTAACAAATTAAATAAAACACAAATAAACCTGTTAAATGAGCAAATTTTGTTCCAAGATTACACACCTCCTCCATCACTACACCTTCGCTTATGCCGCCAACTAGATCTTCTGGTCCTGCTAATGAAAAAGTATTTATACTCTTGCAAAACCAGCGAAATACGTCCAATCTTCCCTCGATTTATAACTAAGTTACAAACACAGTGGAAAATTGAAAATGTTAACTGATTTCAATCCTTATTCATAGACCTCTGTACATTATGTATTTATTTTCTCTCCATTTTGCTTGTAATATTTCTCTATTGTAAGTAGTCACAGTATTGTAAATAGTATAGGTATTGAACTGTAAGTAGTGAAAGTACTATATTGCAAGTCGTATAAGTATCGCATTGTAAGTAGTGCAAGTATCGTTCTGTATTGTATTGTTTTGTAAGTGGTGTAGGCATAATGTTGTAAGTAGTGTAAGTATCGTAATGTATGTAGTGTAAGTATTGTAAGTAATTATTGTACATTAATAAAAAACTGCATTTAAAAAAAAATAAATACATACATACATACACACATACGTACATAGTATTACATACATATATACTTTATTCGTCCCAAAATATGTACCGTATCCGAATCTGCATACGGTTAATCTATCTTTAGTCATCATATCAGTACTCAAATGACTTGCAGAAAGCTATCAGGTGAAGCAGCTATTAGCAGTCGTTCTTTTGTCATGATTTCAAGTTGAGAAAAATAAGCCAGTCCTCTAGTTTAATTACTTGAAACGGTTACAAAGAAAAAAAATAGATACGTACGACTGTCTCAGTCACTTCCTTTCGCAAAGCCAAGAACAGTGATCTACAAGGTATATCTTAAAACAAGAACGGATTGAGAGAAAGCGCTGTGGAAATGTTTTTTTGTTTCTTAAACTATAGAAAACAGTCGACATCAAATTTCGAGGTGCTGAAATCTTGCACGTTTAATTGTACGACTGTCAAGGTTTGATCAGAAACCGAATGGTACTTTAATGCATGACTGAGAAAATTTTTATTAATCTGATTAATTGTGGGCCCCTGCATTGATATAAAATAACTAATTAAAATAAATGAAATAAGAATTGGTTACTAAAACACCCGTTACGCCAAGAGAGGATAAAAAAAATCACAAACCTAACCTGTAAATTAATTGTCTTACTATCTTGTAAAATGTACGTCTGGCTATACCTTGGTAAAGTTCGTATAGATTTCATGTTATTTCATTTCAATAACAGCCCCTACCTTTTATATTTCCACATATATATATATATATATATATATATATATATATATATATATATATATATATTAATTAGAATTATGTTAATATATATATATATTAATTATTAATTAGAATTATGTTTAATTATGCTATATATATATATATATATATATATATATATATATATATATATTAAGCTCCGACTCCAGTCAAGACTTTTGACAGATTTATTCTCAACGTTTCGGCCTCACGGCCTTCTTCAGGAGAATTATTGCATTATGGCTTGCTTACAACATTTCAAAATTTGCTATTAACGGAAATGCGGTTCGTTGCAAATACGAACTCGCATACGATTAAACAATTAAACCTTATTGGCTGCAGCGCGCATTTGAATAACGTAATGGAATAAAACAAACCGACATGCGCGCGCGCGTGCACAAAATGTTAACTGCTTAAGACTGGCCGTTTATGGCAGGTTTTATACGTTCAATCCATAAATTTTCCCTCGCACGCCTTGTCTCCGTATCGTGTCGTCTGACTTTTTCAACCACAGTCAGTTTAAAGTGCTGCAACCCACACGCTCTGAAGTGTCTAACTGTTGGGATGTTTTTATTACCGGTACTGATATCCGAACGGTGTTGATTTAAAAAAACGGCCAGTCTTAAGCAGTTAACATTTTGTGCACGCGCGCGCGCATGTCGGTTTGTTTTATTCCATTACGTTATTCAAATGCGCGCTGCAGCCAATAAGGTTTAATTGTTTAATCGTATGCGAGTTCGTATTTGCAACGAACCGCATTTCCGTTAATAGCAAATTTTGAAATGTTGTAAGCAAGCCATAATGCAATAATTCTCCTGAAGAAGGCCGTGAGACCGAAACGTTGAGAATAAATCTGTCAAAAGTCTTGACTGGAGTCGGAGCTTATTGTTTTACAAGTGAAAATTCTACAAATACTTTCAATACTCCAAGATCGCGCAAGTGATCCTCCATTCCAGGGCTCAGAGGAGCATTGTTTGAGGGACCAATCACAAGTCTTCAAAATATATATATTAATATATAGAATTATGTTGGCTCAAATACCAATTCCATTGTACAGGATGCGTAGTGAGCAGTTCGTGCACCTGCATGCCAGTAAAGCGCCAAAATTATTAAACTATATATATATATATATATATATATTTGAAAATTAAACAAGACTTACCTGTAAGTTGAAGTTTGATGATAATTCTGCCAAATCATTAGTAGTACAGAAGGGTTAACATGAGATGCGCACGCACCGCCGCAGGTCAGTTTTTAAAGACATTTTGTGATCACCTCAGCACAGCCTGACTGGCGCAGGAAATCAATAATGCTGAAGTGACAGGAAGGCATAAAGCCATGATAGGGTGGGTTCATATAAGGGTGTAATGGGCATGTTAACCCTTCTGTACTACTAATGATTTGGCAGAATTATCATCAAACTTCAACTTACAGGTAAGTCTTGTTTAATTTTCAATTCTACCAAATCATTATGTACATCCGGGTTACCATGAGATTTTAACGCAGAGAGCACAAAATGACAAAGTGCCCAATCAGTCTATGTCATAGCATAGTTTAATTCCACACAGCTGCAATACACATTCTACATGTATAAGCCTATTTGAGAACTGATACACTCATCTGGTTTGTCACAGCAACTGGTTTGTTGTAGAATTTACGAAATGTGGACTCTTCAGTCCAACCAGCTGTAGCTAGGATTACATCAGTAGAAACAGACGTAAGTGCTTTACTCGTTGAAGCACATCTAGTACTATGAGCAGAGAATAACTCTGTATCAATGCCTGCCTGACCTAACATGGTTTTGATCCAGCGTCCAATAGTGGACGAGGTCACTGCCCTATGTGGTTTGATGAATGATACAAGCAATTTAGTGGAATCCCTTAATTTCTCAGTAACACTCATATAGTAATCTAAAGTTTCATACACACACAGTTCCTTAACTGGGTACTTGTACAAGCGGACATTTCCAAACACTTTGCCAGGCTTGTCCTGCTTGAGGTGTTCCGTTAAGGCAAAATTAAAACATTGCTCATTTCTCTGCATATACTCTGCTGATATATCCAAAAATGTCAGTGTCTGACACCTTTGCCCTGTGGTCAGTGCAATCAACATGACTAATTTCAAGGTGAGTTCTTTCAAATTGATCTTATCCAGAGGCCAAAATAAACTCAGGTAATCAAGAACAGTGTCCACAGGCCAAATGTTGTTGTACTTTGGCACAGGCTTGAGTTTGTTGAACACTCCTTTAAGGTATCTGCACACAAGGAAATGCTTCCCTACTGGTGTACGATCCTGATCACCACTGCCATTCATGTCAATGTTGGAGATTGCTGAACGGGCTGTATTCAGAGCAGAGTAGCTTAAACCTTTCTCGAAGAGGCTGTGCAGGAACAAGAGCACGGCCCTTACAGAGGGATGCAGGGGATCATGTGACCCTTCACTACAAAATTGCAACCACTTGTTGATATACACTTTGTATTGTTTGTGTGTACTATCTCGCCAGGAATGCATGATGATCTCAACAATGTCTGGCGAAAGTTCCGACTTCTGCAAGGATTGCCTGATAATTTGCATACCAGTAACTCCAGACGTCGGTGTAGTGGATGTGGACCGTCCAGAGTTGGATGAATGAGATTCTGAGCAGAAGCCTTCAGAACCCGTGGTGTGTCTATCAATAGACTCAGCACAGCTGTAAAGTATGGCTGTGTTGTCCATAGAGGTATTATCATGATTCCCGTTGCCTGACTGTGAATTATTTGTTGCACACATCTGGAAATAAGACAAAAGGGGGGAAATGCGTAAAAGAAAAAATTTGACCAATCAATGGAAAAAGCATCTACATACTTTGCCATTGGATGTGGTTTCCACGATACATAGGTCTCTACTTGCGCATTAAGTCTACTAGCAAAGAGATCTATGTCTGGTTGTCCAAACAACAAGGTAATTTTCTTGAATACAGGAGCTGAAAGCATCCATTCAAGATCCAAATTCAAATTGCGAGATAACTGATCAGCATCAACATTGCTAGATCCTGGAATATGGGCAGCTGAAAGCCAAATATTCTTGGCAATGGCCCAATCCCAAATTTCTCGTGCAAGGGAGTTACAATCTAATGACTTGCATCCCCCCATGGCATTAATGTAGGAAACAGCAGTAGTGTTGTCCGACATAATCCTAACATGAATGTTACCTCTGTCATCGCACAAAGATGACAATGAAAGTTTAACAGCTAATAACTCTAGATAATTAATGTGCTTGGCTGATTCAAGTTTGGACCATATACCACAAGTATGGTTGCCATGTTCAATTTGAGCACCCCAGCCTTTTAGAGAAGCATCAGTGTAAATTACTACGTCAGGACTGGAGTGGTGGATCTTCCTTGAAACCGAATGAACATTAGCAGACCACCAGTGAACTTCTGTCAAGCACTCATTAGATAAGACCATGAATGCATCGAAATTCCCCTGATTCAATTTTAAGTTTCTCTCTTTATCAGCCTCGATGTGACGATAATGGAGGGGCCCAAAAACCACCCCAGGGAAGCTTGAGACTAGTGTGCCAAGAAAAGATGCAACCTCCCGGATTGTAAACTGTCTATTTGGCTGAGAAAACTTATGGCACAACTGCAAGAGCTTATCAGCTTTCTTAGTTGTAAGAGTCACCATCATGTGAATGGAATCCAAAACGAATCCTAGAAACTCTAAAGTTTGAGTCGGTATGATAACTGACTTATCAGGATGGATTGTAAAACCTAAGCTGATAATAAATTGCACTGCATGTAATGTGGCTTCCTCGCATTCCACATAATTATCTTCAAGGTAGAAAGAGTCATCAATATAACCTAAACAAGTGTGACCAAGCTGACCTCTCAGAAATGCAAAGACAGGTTTCATAATTTTGGTAAAAATTCTAGGACTACTAGACAAGCCCATAGGCAAGCTAGTAAAGGCATATAACTGGTCTCTCCAAACAAATTTCAAATATTTCTGATGCTCCGATGCAATTGGTATAGAGTAATATGCATCTTTGAGGTCAATGGAGGTCATAAAGCATAATGGTCTCATAAGCTTAATAGCTGTCTCTAATGTGTCCATTTTGAAATGATGATAAGACACTGACTCATTCAGTTTCTTAAGGTTAAAAATTACTCTATGAGACCCATCTTTTTTAGGTCGTGTGAAGATGGGGGATACTACCTGACCATCCTCAGGTGTGGAGAGCCTGATTATTCCTTTTTGGAGGAATTTCTCTATTTCATTGTCAATGACTGTTCGTTCAAATGCAGTAAAAAACTGTGTTCTCGTGGCATAAATGTGAGACTCAGGTACCAGGTTAAATTCAATGTGACAGTGGGAAACTGCATCCAAGATGAATGGATCAGTTGTTATTTTCTCCCACACATGGAGGAAATCTCGTAGCCCTCCTGCCTTAAAAGGGGGCTGATTTGAAAGAATATTAGCAATAGCACTCTGACTTACCTCTGCAGAAACTATTGGGTCTTGGATGATGGGGTCTTGGGATTCTGATGGGACCGTACTTGGCCCCGGCCTGGTGCTAAAAAAGGACGACTTGTAAACCTTGATCCCCTTCCCCTGCCATTACTCTGGCTAAAGCGGCCACGACCACGCATGCCTCTACCAGATGGGACCTTATAAGGCTCCATGCGTTGCTTTGGAGTAACTTTATTGCTGAGCTTGTTAGATTTGGTAAGCTCTTCTACCTCCTTGTTAAGGTCATCCCCAAACAGAAAAGTTGACACAGCAGTAGACGGATTGCACAGTGAGACATATTGTTTGTTCAGATCAGGGCGAATGAGATCCCTGCGTTTCAGGTTGAGATCCCTATTTGCTGATAACAATAGGACTGCTGCATGAGTCAGGGCATTTTTATGATCCCCACTAGAACTGTTGCACACCTGGAGGACTGCATATAAACCAGAAATCAGCAATGCCTGTGTCTTCTGGAACGCAGAATCAGTGTTTCTGGTTTCCTGATGTAATTGTTGCCAAATTTGTTTATTTATCTTGGGAGCCACCAAATTGGTGCAGTTTTCAGGTCTCAGGTACTTTCCCTGTACCTCACTTAGCTTTTCTTTCGAGAGCTTTTCTGCAAGTAGACTTTTCACTATATCCGCCAAATTTGTATTTATGGCTGGAGATGTCTTTTCACCAATACTGAACTCTTGCGCAAGTGATTCGAATGAATCATTGCTTGAACCTTGACCGGCGTCAGGGTCTTTTGGCTGAATAAACTCATTAATGTTGCTTTCTACCACAGCATCTGGGCTATTCTCTGTGCTGATTTGAGAACCCTCAGGCTCAGCTTCAACAGCTTCGAAGTCGACATAGACTTGATCAATAGAGTCTTTAACTTGAGCTAAGATATCCTTCTTAGCATCATCGAGAAGTTCAGTAAACATAGCCTTAAACTCTGCAGACGTGGGGGGTCCAGAATGGCCTGGCTTTCCAGACGGATCAGGCTTAGTCTTGTCACCCATCGTCTATAACACAAAACGAAGAGGTGAAGACAGGATTAGATAACTTGAAATCCAAAATGGCGGACACGTCCGCCACGTGTTTCGAAGCCGGTTTCAACAAACGGCTGAACTTCGCTTACAATCTCGTTGTAAACGGATATAAAAGTAATGGGCCGTAAAATCCCAAATAACTTTAAGAGTGAATAGGTATAAAGCGCGTTATACCTCGTTAGTTCGACTCAGGACACGTCCTGCAGTCACTAATTTTGCCAAGTCGAGCACTGTAACACGTAACAAGACTCGCGAAATGAATAAACAGAAATGCAGGCCATTTATGACCGAAACAGTAGTGGAACGCGTCCACTGCAAGCGAAAGACAAAATAATAAACAGAAACCAGGTAAACTTACCGTGAATTAACGGTACAGGAACCCAAATAACAGCACGATGACAAACACGTCCGAACCTACGGCGATCGATAAGTGCACTGACCTGCGGCGGTGCGTGCGCATCTCATGGTAACCCGGATGTACATAATGATTTGGTAGAAATATATATAAATTCTTGAGTAGAATGGATAACGTAGAGCGCTCAACTATAGAGGAGCATTGACTATAACTTCATGAGAGTTCAGACTTCAGGAGTAATCATCGTTTTATTGCGACAGCTCTGTTTCGTGTGGTCCTTTTAATTTTGGACCATACGAAACAGAGCTGTCGCAATAAAACGATGATTACTTCTGAAGTCTGAACTCTCATGAAGTTATATATAAAAAGGTGGTCAACGAAAATTACAGCAATTTCACTACGACTAGCCCAAACAAGGGTTTGTATGACCCCGATCAGCCCGAAAATCACAGAGAAGAGAGAGAAGAGGGAAAGGGAGCGAGGGCGAGAGAAAAAAAGACTAGCAACAGTCTTTAGTTTTTATATTGGGGGTTTTAGAGATAGTTTTTGAACGACAAAAAAACAAGGCCAAGCATACTCACGAACGATAACTTAGGGCGACCCCCTTTTCAAAAATCCAGGTATATATATATATATATATATATATATATATATATATATATATATATATATATATATATATATATATATATATATATATATATATATATAATAATTTTGGAGCCTTACTGACATGCAGGTGCACGAACTGCTCGCTACGCATCCTGTACAATGGAATTGGTATTGAGCCAACATAATTCTCTGACAAATCAGCCTTGGTTCCATTTTCAGATGTCCTTGGGGGGTTGAAAGGTGTATAGAAGGTTACGATTCTACATTACCCACAACAGAAGACCGCTCTGGGTAAATGTCATTGACCTTACTTCGCATGAATTTTTAAGAGTCTAAAAATCGGAGGTGTTACAACCAAATTCTGCTTTGATAGTTACTAATTTTTTTCAAAGGAGGAAAGAATTCAATCGAAATATAATTTTATGTTCGTTTGTTGATAATGTGATTTCGCATGACAAAAAATGTTATGCTGTAAAAATATTTAAAGATGTTTTCTGAGACATGTATATTTACAAAACTACTGTTGAGCAGGTTTCTTTTGTCTGTTATAGCTTTTATTTTCAAAAATTGGCATATTTCAATTTGCAGTTGTTTAAGGTTACAGTGTACCTCCGGGGGTGTCTCCAGTATAACAGCTCTAGCGTCTTAAGATTACACTTAATATACCTAAACCCAGATATCAAATTAAAGCTTATAGAGCTGGCTATCTAAATATGGAAACCAATTTGGTAATAAAATGAATTGTCGAATTTTTAACGACGTCTAAATTCGAACGTCCGAATCAGCTTTAAAACGCTATAACTCAAAGCGATTATTGTATTTTGCTAATTTGATTTGTTCTCGGGTTTTCGGACACGAAGCGCTAAAAAAACGTGTCGGCGATTTCCCATATTCAATTGCAGTGAAAAGTTACAGAATATTTTCGATAAGGGGAGAAAAAAAATTGGAGTGATCGCACGGAAACGGCTCTTGACGAAAAACTTTTTGGAAATAAGAAATTCGCCGATACATTTTTGTTTATTATATGTTAGCCTAGTTTCTGTCCAAATTTGAGGAAAATCGAACGAACTCCCTTTGAGTTGTAGCTCTTTAAAGTGTCCCCTACAAGCGAAAAATTAACTTTGAGAAAACAGCGCTTAGAAAAACATATCGCTATAAAAACAAACTCCGCCCACAAAAGTTATACCGTCATTTCGCCGTCAATTTTCACTATTTTTCGATAATTTTTTTGGATGAAAGTTCATTCTGTAAACTTTATTTTGACGCCAAAAAAAAAAATTCAATAAATTTTCGATCTGAAGGTACACTGTAACCTTAAGTAATGATCCGCATAAGAAGGATAGTGCTGAACGGCAATGCACGATGGAATGTCACAACTAGTGATCTCATTGGCCTAGACTCAAAAACCGCTAAAAAGTTAAGGTTCAAGGTGTATAAAGTCTAATTTTATTTAGGTTTAAAGTATTTAGAGACCCAATCGCACAACATACAATTTTTAAAAGATATTGTATTTGGGGAACTTTATCAAAGAAGCAAAATTAGTAGCTATTGTCTTCTGCTATTCTAATTGGTTAAGCACGAACATTTCCTAAAATATATTTGACGCAAATGGATTTTCTGTATTTTTATAATGAAATATAATTATGAACCATTAGCCCCTCCTCTATTCTTAAAATCAAAGATATTCTATGTGGGAAAGAGCCAATGCCGCAGAACAATGAAGTTTACTATAGTTCTTATGTGAAGCATTACTTAAAGTGCCTATGAAATGAAATTTATTTTTTGATGTATCGAAAGTTTCACCTTTTTAGACCTTGGAATAAAAGGTTTAAAGTGTTAGGGACGATGCGAAACGCTTTTTTTATGGACTCAAAGTTAGGTTGTTGGCGCTAAAAAGTGGCTCCAATTTGTGCGCGGCCAAAACCAGTGTCATATTACACTGTGACGTAAATAGTTGTACAAACTGCTGCGAGAATATAGAGAACAAGAGAGCTGACAAGAGACGTCGCTAGAGGTGGACAATATTATGTGGCGAGCGGCCTCAAACATACGAGATATTAGAATTCTTCGATAACAGAGGGTGTAACAAAGCTTGATTTTGCTCCAGAGGAAAATAGGCCGGCGAAATACACGAAATTTGTTCGCCGACATCGGAAAGGGTACGTCAAGGGAAGGCCTACTCTGGGACCTAAAATCGCCCAAAATTGCCTTAAATCGCCCTAAATCGCCTTAAATCGCCTTAAATCGCCCTAAATCGCCTTAAATCGCCCTAAATCTCCCAAAGTCAGATAACCTTTAAAAGGCATTTGCATATACAAATTGCCGTAAGAGGGTACACTTGACAAATAAAATAATAATTAATTAGCTATATAGCCATAAGTCCTTTAATTTTGTTGTAAAGGTCAAAACACACAAGGGGACTTATCCACGGTGCATACGAGGGAACAAAACAAATCCGCTACAGTCCCTCCAATCAAACCAGTGTTTGCAGGGCTTGTTGAATAAATCACTGTGACAAGTCATTTTGTGTGTTCTGGACTTACAATATTGCTTAGTACTGGAGACACTGCAAACAAAATTCTGGTCTCCACAAATTTTATTCTTAGCAATTTTATGTCATAGTTTTTTACAAAATAAGTGTTATAAAAGGCTGTAAAAAAGATAAATTCTAAACCTATTAAATAAATCACCACTACAAGGTATTGTCAATTTCGCTGACATTATTGTGCAAGGAACAGTAATATGTTGCATCTGAGTTTTTGCAACTTGGAATAATTAATATACACCAGTTTTAAGAAATGTTGCCCTTAAAAATTTTTGAATAAGGTGTATTAGTAAAATGAAACATGGAATACTGAACTATCCAAAAATACAGGGTGTTTCCACATGAGAGTTTACTATTGAATTTTTATATTGCAACTAGACTTATGGTCTGCTATTGTGCTTCATGCTAATCATTACTATTATTATTCCTTTTTACATTTTACTATTTAAAACAGGGCAACGCTTCTGTAAACAAGTGTGTTGAAATAATAATTAAACTGTACTCACCCAATCATAGAAATGGGAACGAAGTCTTACACTCTGCATCTCTTATAAATAAACAGAAACCCATAAGTTATGGGTTTCTGCTTATAATTATTTCCAAGCAAATAAATTCCACGTGACGAAAGGTTCAATAAAAATATTATTGTTTTGTGCTATGTGAGCAAGATTCTTTGCTTGGGACAACTGTTTATAGAAATACGTGTAGCACTGTAGGTGAGCTTTCCACGTGGCGTTCGCTCGATCTTTCGATGCCTTTCATTTTCTCTTTCAACCGTCATGTCTGTAAGCTTCTGTATTCCAGGTTGTGTGCAAAGGAAAGGCTGTAACTATCTCACCGCATTTATTCCTCAACAAAACTTTTCTTTTGATCGACCATGGAGAAATTCACCTGTTCCATTTACTGTAATTTTCGAGGCAAACATGGCTGCCACATACTGTGAACGTTGTGATCACGTGACTCGAAGTACACGTCACACGCGTGTGCGGCTCTTTCCTCGCGTACAACAAGAATTTGTCTCATATCAAATCAGTAAATATTATTTTTTCGAACTACATGTATTACTTCAGATAACAATTTCCATTTAGAAATAAATGATAACAGTTCTTTTAGTTTTTTAGCAAGAGGCTGAAAACTAGTAACAAGAGAAAAAGTTATTCTGTAAAACTGAAGAAGACACCCTTCAGCATCAAATTTCTGCTTGTAATATCAATGTATCATAAGGAATTGAGGAAATTATCACCAAACATGAAACTTCACTTGGAAACTGTTTTGAAAGAATTTCAACCAGAATTTTATTATTAATTTGGCAAATAATATTTCAGAAAAGGGACAGCTAAGGAGATTTTTAATATTTAACATTTACAGTTCACCCAAAATGCATCTTTATATGCGTCAGTTAATTTCAGCAGTTCCCATCCTCCCAACACATTAGTTGAGTATTTTCTCTCATTCATCCTGGGGCATTTCTGGTGAAACGTTTATCAACAAAGACAATAAATTAATTGTGAACCACACAATTTCCCTTTTTTTGTCCCTGCCGTAGGTGAGTTAGGTGGAGGGAGGGACACTGCTGGAATTGGCTGATACATTAACGGTCCTAGATATATATGTATCCACTAGCACTGAGGTCAATAATCAATTTACTCTATTTCATACAAATGCATAGTGAGCCCCAAACAATTCCATACTGTATTCGCTGACAAATGATGTATGATAAGTTATATTTAGTTGTGTGGTATCATCATCGTTCGGCTGCTGCGCAGGCAACTACAATGATCTTCCTCCACCGCACACGGTCTTATGCGGTATACAGTAAACTATACTTAACTAACTCCATGTTATTTAGTTAGTTAAATATATGTGTAGGCCTTAATGAATGCAGTGATAGTACACCTGTATGCAATTACATGTATCCACTTAAAACTTGTGCCAACCTTAATATACAGTACTTTAGTGTACATTTTTTTGATGATGTACTTAATCATTATTTTTTATAAGCCCACTTGTAAAAATATAAAATAATGATACACGGTGAGCAAACAGATTTTCTAAGCAGTAGTCCATGTCTTCACATAAATGAACTAACCTTGATTTTTTGGCCAATTGAAATACAGTATTCATTGGTAATGCTTTTTGCAATCCATGTCAATTTTTTCACCATCTGCATTCCTCTATGGTTCCTATTTTGTTTTTCTACTGATCAAAACTTTATCATATTATCTGATTAAGGCCTGACTTTGTGTGACACAAAACTGCATAAAACTGATATGCACATTGCATTGTAAGTATTATACAACATTCAACTTCATTAACTGTCCTTGTTGTTTCATGTATGTTACAAAGACATTTCCTATGGTAAAAAATCCAGCAGATAAACAAAATCTACAGCTGTAGAATTTTTGCATTTTTCATTGAAAATTATTTACCCACCAGTAATACCCTACAAATGCATATTATTCATGACATCCAATGTGACCTTTATGTACATGCACATGTATGCAGCTGTTCAATTTACAAGCCTGTAATTTATATTTCTAGACTCAATCTCTGCTATACACAGTACTTAAATGTTCTTGTTTTTGCATACTTATTACAGCATTGGCTTTGTGCTGCACAGTTTCAGTGTTCATGAAGCTAAAATAACAACTTACCGGTATTGCTAAAAATACACACTTGATTCACATGCAGCATAAATTATTATTATTCGTCTGCTCCTATGTGTTCAAACTCAGGGCTATTTCGTTCGGCTTGAGATTCATTTTCCTCTTGACCCAAGTTATGGAGCCTCTGTTGACTTTGTCTTTTGGACTGAGGATTTGAGAGGTCCCTGTATGATGTCAATATTTGCCCCTCTGCATTTCTCATCACCCTCCTTCTATGTTGCATTGCTGTGAGCTCCATCTCGTGAATGTCAGCTGGTTGCTGCTCACTTTCATCATCAGACTCACAATCTGCATTTGTTTCTTCTTTAAAACCAGCCAAGTGTCTTCGATATGCATCAGACATTTCATTCAGCCGAAGACAGTACTCCTCTGTAAATGCATATGTGACATGACCATTCTGCCAACCTGAGCTGAGTTCCTCAACAGGAATCACCAGTGGAGTTTTATCATCTTTAATGATGCTGCCATAATACACTTTGACTGGTGTTGACAGCAGTGCAAAGTGTCTGCCTGGAATGGAATCATCCTCAATCTCCTGCTCATCAAGCCAAAATCCAAAAACATGGCAGCCAGGTCTGTTTCTGGTTGAACAATGTGGCTTGTTGGCCTGGAGAAGCCACCATTTATCACCGCTAGGAAGTCCATTATCTGTACCAGGATTGACAGCTATAATATCTCATGGAACAAATAAATAATCATCTGACTGTACACGACCAGCTGCTGCACTGGTACCTCCTCTTTGGATCTGGAGATCTTTCATTAGTTGCTCAAATGCTGGGAAGTAGTGCTGATATTCATTGACACTGTCTTGTAAAATAGCATCTTTCTGGACAATTACACATGGCCCATAACCACACTTGTATCTATACAAGTCACGAATGTTCTGTGAAGGCCTAGATTTTGTCAGCACATTCAACATTCTGGCTACTGTTAGGTCCTCTTTGGACTGTTCACTTATAGCATTCTGAACTTCACATTGAACAAATTTCGCACTCCACTTCTTGTATTGGGCAATGGTTTCTACAGATGACAAACTTGAACTGTGGGTGGGCTGATATGCACTGAAGGAGTTTGTGTGGTACGAGTGTGGGCACTGGCATGTTTTCTTTATTAGCTCGATTTCATGGCGACCTTTACTGCGCACATACTGTTGCTGTGTGGGGTGCCTGTACTGCCCTGTCTGCTTGTGTTTTGCAAAGCCATGTTCTTTTCTGGACTCATTTACAAATGCATATAGATTAAGGTCAGCTAGGATATCCTGGCTCCCTAATAATTCAAATGATTGAATGTGGGCCTCCAAAGATTTAACAGTTTCAGAAAAACCTTGGACAGATGCATGATAAACAGTTCCTTCCGGGCCAGCTGTTGCCATCTGGAGGTAGCCTTTACGCTGGGCTATCAAGCTCTCCAAGTAGGCCAGGGAATCGATAAGGTTGTTGGTTCCTTCCACAAATGGTGACACAGGATTCTTACCAACTTGAGCCAAATGGTTTTGCTCTTTCTTTGGAAGGAACCCTATTGAATGATAAATTTGCCTGATGATGGTCATAAATCTACAGGCAAAATCTACATGGGTATGTAGTTTGATGTAACCTGTTTTGCTTCCACCAAAGCAACAAAATAGTGCAGTATCACAGTCAAAACACAGTCCAGTTGGTTCTGAAAGTTGGGCCTTTGAAGCTGGACCATCTAAACAGCCAGCATTTCCAGTTCCAATTATGGAATTTATATCATAAGTTCCATTCTCGTTTTCTTCCAGAATGGAAATTTTGTGTGCTTGTACATCTGTTACGCCCAGATTTCCATTTGACGACAAAGCCACATCAAAAGCCTGCTTGAAACTTTGGGCAGCAACCTTAATAGCTTTGGTTTCCAAATTTATTTGTTTAATGTTGTGCCCATCAGCAACAAAGACCGTCCCAGGAGTTCTTGAAAGACAAAGTCCATTTGGTGACTGTAAGTTATCCACCACTTTCACAACTTGACCAGCAGTTAAAGTGTCATCCATGCGCACCAAATAAAGACTGGTTCCTTCTGTAACTGCAATAGTTTTAGTTCCAACAACTGCCAATCCCTCAGGTTTCCAGTTATCACATGAGGAAGGAAGAGACTGTAGTTTTAGTGTTCCAACAAATTTGTTTGCCTGAAAGGAGTGAACACCCTTGATAAAACGAATGCATGAGTTTCCTTTGTCGCATACAAAGGCTATCTCATTTTTACCAGGTACAATCGTCAACACATCAATACCTGCAGGGTGTCGAAACGATGCCTTTGATGCTGGTACTGAGCTTTGGTGTGCTGGACCTTTAAAAATAAAAAAAAAGTATGTGGCTCTAGATTGTTGTTGTTGTTGTTGTTGTTGTGCAGTCATGAATACACCTTATGGCCAGTGTGCTGGACTTCAGATTGAGTGGTCCGGGTTCAAGCCTGGCCAGGGTCCTTATGTTGTGTTCTTATGCAAGATACTTTACTCTCATAGCTAGTGCCTCTCTCCACCCAGGTGGTACTGATGGCATTATGTTGGGGGTGACCTTGCAATGGACCAGCATCACATCCAGGGGGAGCAGTAATACTCTCAGTCACTTCATGCAACAGAAACCGGATTAAGCTCCGGCAGTATGGGCCACTGGGCCCGTGAAGACCTTTTACAGTCCTGAATATAAAGGCTAATCAACAATTACCACTGAAGTGGAGATGGATAGTGGAGGATTTTTACTGAACCACAAAGCTGAAACAAGGTAAATACTGGTACCTACTCAGGGTGGCGGGACCCGGTCACCAGCACCCGTGTACTCTTAACACAGTACCCACCTTCAATAGGTGCAAATTGAAAAGGTGGACCAATATAAAAAGACACCTAGGGTGCCCGCCTAATTGAAATTATAAGAAAATAAAGTACCTGGGTTATCCCATGTCCCTACTGCAATACACTTGGTTGGAATGTGCCTGTTACCCATTCCAACAAATTCATACTCAGCATCTACATGTAAAAATGAACACATTATATATCATTAAAGATTAAATTTCATAATATTTTACAAATTTCAGCTCCCAAAAAACAAACTTACCAACAAGCAAATTTTTTTAAAATTTTTTTTTGAAGCCTCCTTGTTCAGAAATGGTGACTTTTTATGTGTAAAATATCAAAGGAAATAAACAACAGTGGTACTGATCGATGTTACAAAAAAATGTAGCTTAATGCTGGTCACAAGTCAAGATATTTATAGTAAGTTAAAAATAGAGTTGTGTACATTATGTACATGTACACAGCACATGCATAACACTTTCCAACTAAGGAGTGAACCATTAGATTTGTGAGGGGAGGGTTGGGTGATCTAGTCTATGCTCATTATTTTACCTTTTGCTGCTTCATTGCAGGATGTTTTTGCTAAATCAACAAAGCTTTAAGTCAGTTTTCACAGTTGCAGAAAATTTTTTCCACATCAACTGGCTTGCATAATAATTATATTTTTTTTTTCAAAATCGCCTGACACCCCCTCCTTTCTTCAGTAATCTTATGATTTGCCCCTAAAGACAATAGTGTTACAATTGAGAAGACTAACAGATGCCTACCAGTCCAAAGTATGTCTCCATTTGCATTCGTAGAAATGTAGAGAGGCCGACCAAGTATGCTGTGTGTCTTTGCTTCAATAGCAGTCGGCTTGTATTGCTCTGGAACCAGTGTTGTTACAATAGCCCCAGTCTCTCTCACGATGTCTTCTAATGGCTTGGCAACAGTTTGGTATCCAATTTCGTCACTGTGGGCATCTCTGAAAGCAAATACACTTGCTGGAGCTACACTTTTCATTTTCCTTGCTTCAGAAGTGCTCGATGCCCAAACTGACGACAGTAGTGCCACAAAGAATGTCCCAGACATATCCGTCAGTCTGTAGTGTCGCAAAGACGAAATACAATTTTTGCAAAAATGGAGGAGTCCAAAACCATAAAATCGGTAATCTGGATTGTTCACATCACGAGAAGCAATACTATTCAATTCAACATGTGCTTTGCGTTGTGAAGGGGCTTGGTCTGAAGACACATGTATACATCGTGCACTGATACACGGCTGACTTTCCAGATCCAATGTTTTGCATCTTGTGCAAACTTCGTTCAATGAAGGATACTTACAGTTCT
>JAJLRJ010000004.1:1234124-1244124 GCA_024195265.1 Dendrophyllia cribrosa
AGGTCAGTTTCACATTGTCAGTTCACGTGCAAGACTTCCTGGGTTTTCCTGTCCTGTGACTAATTGTCCTGACATAATTGGTTAATATATATTTTTTAAGAATTTGAGACGTGAAATATTAGAATTTATTTGTTTTCAATACAAAGCCCTTTGTGCCGTTGAATAACGCCTAACTGTCCGCGGAGGTGTGATAACTCCTGGAAAATGTCAAATTTGCGCAGCAGAGTGAGCAGGGAAATGGCTTCTTTTACGACCAGCGACTTTCTTAGTGGTTTGAAATTCTTTTTCATAACAAAGAAACTAGTCAGACGCCAACATGAAATTCTCATGGATAAAATTAATAAGTTTGGAGGAACGGTTAGCGATCACGTCGACGAAAACACCACTCACGTGCTATTTCCTCGTGGTGTTGACTACAAGAGTGGTCTGGATTCATTGAAACTAGATGCACTGCCAGATTCAGTCTCCACTGTCGGGATTGACTGGTTGCCAGATTGCATTGCAGCAAGAAAACTTGTCCCAACAGCTCAATTCGAGGTAAGTCTATAATTTTTATATATTTTTCGTTTGCCAGCTTGGATAAATTCCCGCGGGAAGCGGGAAACACGTTCATGCGAAAAGTGTGGGGACTGGCAACGAGCTTCGTTATAAGGAATGATGGGTAATAACAAAATGGCGGACGCGTGTTTTCAAATATGCTGTATGGATTTGTTTTCGCGAATAATTGATTTTAGGCAAGTTCTGCGACGAGGAAAACAGCTTATTTGTATAGCACATTGCCATAAACTTAACTGAGTTAACTAACTTTATTGCAGGTTAGACACACAGTACTAGTAGCGAAAAGTGATCAGAAAAGTGCACAAGAAGACCAAGAAGAGAGGGATTCTGCAGAGCCGTCGAATTCAAAAGATGCTCATTTGCAAAGGCGATCGATACGATTCAATGTGAGTGGTACATCGAAGTTCCCTGCGGCAAAAGATGTAGTTGGTTTGAAGCAGAAGGAGGTGTCAGTGAGGAGGACTTTGGCATACGGTACAAAGTATGGTTGTGGTATCTTTTGTATGTTGAAGTCTGGAGAAGAACAAATTGGCTGGGTACCGGAGAAAGACGAGAAGTTGTTTGAAGAATTTGAAACAGTTTGTAAAAAACCAAACTTTCGGGCTGTAATCGAAACAGCGAATTGCAAATTATTAGGAGACAAGTTCTCTAAAATAAACATTGTGATTACTTGTAAATTTTAAACTGAGATAACTTAAGAGCTTACTGATCCCATATTAATTTTTGTTCAATGATTTATTATTGACGCATTGTTAGAGAGGTACATACATTGGCCAGAAGGAAATACTCCATCTTATAATAATCACCAGAACATTGTGTATTGTCTGGATATTTTTATGCAATTGTTGATTGTTTATGTTTATATGTTATCTGACTATTCCACTATTAATAGTAATTCTTCCCTGTTGGTTATAATTTTAAAAAATATCATAAAGTACATGTATGTTATTTGACTGATTTGTAGTGCCTCAATACTTTTTATTTTGTGAGGTTTTGATTTGCTCATTGCTTGCTAAGTGGCATTAAAATTACACTAGAAATATTTTTTCTGTACACATTAAGTCATGCGGATAATTGTTACCATGTGTTTCAAAAGTTAAAATTCAATTTTCATGAATCTCAACAAATCACAAAATTTACGAAAGTAAAACCTCGCAAAGATAAAGTATTAGGGTAGATCTCCTTAGTAAATCAGTCCAGTTAAGTAGTGGTAAACAGATGTGACCAGTGGCAATCATAGGGAGGATGAGAAAATAAAAGCAGGGAGAGGGGCAGTATGAAAATATTGGACTGAAAAAATTTCTGGCCCACCCTAGATCTGCCACAGGTAACAATAAGCTAGAGAGTAGAGAACCAAGGACTTGGAATAAAATAGTTCATGGTTTTATATTGTTACTGTTTGAGTATTCCTGGTAAGGGTGGTGATGTTATTGGGAATACTCCTAAAATTTTCTGTTAAAATTGCCTTAAATCGCCTTAAATCGCTCTAAATCGCACAAAATTGCCATTACTTTTTTCCAAATTTTACTTAAATCGCCTTAAATCGCCTTAAATCACCCCAAATCGCCTTATGTCGCCCAAAATTACGGCGATTTTAGGTCCCAGAGTAGGCCTAAGGGATGTTGTTTTCAATGAAAGCGCATATTGTTAAGATTAATATTATTTTACAAAACAAAATAACATTCCGGCCGGTGAGGCCGTTTAATCAAGCATAATTTTCCAATCCATATCCTGTTTAGAAGTTCCTTCAAGCCTCAGCTCGACTGGGGAGCCGTCGAAGTCAGTGAGGCCTACAAAAATATACTGACTCGATCGGCACTGACTGGCGAGTAATATAAATGTTTATACGTACGGTATTCCGAATTATAAAATTCAAAGTGCAGCGAAGCAAGTGTTCACTAGCAGGCTTCTTTTCTACGGAACATCTATCAAAAATCTACATGTACAAATACGTAAGACTATTCGTAACAAAATACATCGCTGAACCATTGCGTGTTCGATCAGATCAATTTTTATACAATGAAATATAAATCAGACATATAAATGTAAACACGATACTTTGAACTCGCTTACAAGCCGCCAAGTGGTTAAAATTTCCAGAAACGTTCAATCGCTGGCAAGACACTGAGCAAAGAAACTTAATTTATTACGTATATACTTGAGTTCAAACATTTTGAATAAATAAATACGCTACAAGGCGCCTTGCCGCTAAAAATACACCATTCACATTCAATTCAGCAAGCCGCCTGAAAAACACCACCTCGGATATGCATAACATATCAGTATAATTTAGAAACTTTCAACTGACAAACCGCCAAGAAGCTAAGACATATATCCTTCGCATTGAAAAAAGAACTTTAAGTAGACGGGCGAACTGCCAAGCCGATAAAATAAGCTTATAACCTCCACGCGCGATCAATGAACTTCAGAGAAGATCGGCCGAGTCGCTAATGCGCTAATATCAATGATGCAATAAACATTGTTTGTACTACAAAGATATCGTTCGCGTTCGATAAACGCTAGTCAACGAGCCACTAAAAAGAAATAACAAAAACGCCTCTGCGTTCAATAAGCTTACAAATCAACTGGCGAACCACTGAGACGCTGTGCTACTGAAATGTATACCTTTCACGTTCATGTTCACTTCCTTGCTCAAGCGGCACAGTCGGTTCGCCTCGCTACGGCAAAACTACAGTGGACACGATCATTTCATTTGATCAAGAGTGATCCGAAACTGATCCTCTTCACCTTCAGAGGACTGTAAAGAAACATATTAGGCGCTGTCTGACATTTGTACAGCCAAAAACGTTGGCAAAATGACCATCACGCTGAAGGATTCCAAGGGAATTATAGCGTAAACAAACCAATGTGTCATACTATTTACGTAATTACGTCATCACGCACTCCCACTCGTCCCAGGTTCTCCAAAAATTGGAGCCACTTTTCAACCGAAGTGACGCATCTTCGAGGGGCTAAAAAACGGATTTTCTTTCTTTTCCTCGAGAAATGATTATTGTTTTCGTTCTTTGGACATAATAAACTAATGAAAAACGAATAAAAAAAATACATTTCATAGGCACTTTAAGTGCGTTAAGTTTTCTACTTGAGAATAAAATTTGTGGTCAAAACAGGGGTGTCTAAAGATCCCATTTTCTATGATACTGATGCACCTGCTGACCCTAATGTGGTTGTTTTTTTCATCCCCCTGGTAACTAAACTACCTCGATCAAACAAAAGATGCGCCAGTTTTTTTTGAAAGCTACCTTCACAGACGTTTTCCAGGACATAACTGACTATACAACTGCATTGTTCCATACGAAGTCAGGTTAAATAAATAACGATCGTAGAATTATTGACCAAGTAACAAGAAGACGAGAAGAACAAAATTCACAAACGGTTATTCTAGCGCTTAATATATATTATTAACTGTACTGAAGGGTTCAGCTTATTTAAGTGTTTGTTGACTGTTGCAGGTGAAATTATAGAAATATCTATTTTACTAGTTCTCCTGTTTGAAGACATTTTCGCGTCTATTGTTGTCAACACTTCTTATTTTTATCGCTTTTTTCACTTACTTGAAAAGAACTGAATGCAAACATTACGCCTTTATACTTAAGCTCGATTAAAGCACCTTGTGAACCCAACCTGAATAGAGGTACGGTAGTTAATGCTCCACACATTAAACTTCCATTTGACATGCACAAAGAAAAGCAAAACCTAGCATTATTTTAATAAATGTATCGCCGTTTTGAGTGAGGTGCAGGATTGCAAAAAATTAATTCAGTTTTTTTAAAACGACGCATGATGCAATGGGATGAATTGTCATTCAATGAGATAGAAATATGATTTCCATCTTATTAAACTACTAGAGTTTTCTGCAATCCTGCACCTTAGTGGCTGTTTTTCAGTTTCCTTTTTTTTTTCTTACGACTGTCTGTGAAAATGATGTATACCTCACCCATCAGTTTCTCGAGTTTTAAATCGACCTCCAAATGCTTCATAATATTATTTTAGAATATTAAAATAAATTGCCTGAGAAAACAATAACCTACCAGCCATCACCAATGTATCAAATCCAAAGGCAATCCACGTAAGGAAAATGATAGCATTGATAGAGGAGGACATATTCCTTCGCTGCTGCAAGGTTGCCTTAAGTTTTCCTGTTGCTACCTGCAACTGGTCCAAAATAGCTAGTAAAGAACTATATATTTTGTTTTATTTTTTTTCGCGTTTGTAGTTAATAAAACATTCTAGCATTGTATTTTATTGATTTAATCATAGCAGGACATTTAGGCGTCTTTCTGAATTATTCTAAAATCACGTTGTGTCCATGTGAGCCAGTTCTTGTGTGACTCGCTCCTAACAATTGGCAACTAGCGTCTTTAACGAAGACAAACGAATAATACATTTTTTTATTAGTGGAACACTTAAAAACACCTAGCATATTATAACTTCGATTATAAATGACCGTGTTTAAACTGTTACGACTTACATTCGTTTAGCAGGCCAGTGTAATATTTAAAATAATATTTCAGTTTCCATCCGCTTATGATGATTCGCCAAATATGTTATATTCGGGGTAGTTTTCTTTTTAATACGGGCCGCTGAGAATGACCACAAACAAATCGATTCCACTGAATTGTTTTTTTTTTTGTAATGATAATACTAATAATAATCATTCAAAAGTAACATCCTTTTTAACCTGGTTGTCTTACCTAGAAAATACAAAAAACTGTGCGCACATGGCATAAAAAAAGTTGTGGTTGTAATCAATTTTAGTCTTTGAGCGCGCGCTTGCCAACAGAGAAGCTCCTGACTTTGCCTGTAGGCAAATTAGGAAAACAAATTCAGTTAAACCTATTGTACGATTCAAAAAATTTATCGTTAAACATTGTCTTTTCTTTCCGTTCCATAAAATGGAAATACCCTGGTTAAATAATGTCTGGTTTCCATATGATCGCTACGATCGCTAGTAGGATCGCTCGCACACATTCGCAGAAGGACACTTGGATACATAAAGCGATACTTGTCGCTACGATCGCCACGATCGATGAAAGTGATTCCATATGATCGTTATCGCTGTGCGCCGATCGCTACGATCGCTGAGATAGAATTGTTTCTAGCCCAGAATCGTTGCGATCGCTGCGATCGCCGAACAGAGTGGTTTCCATATGATCGCTACGATCGCTGGTCTCGTTTTTCGGCGATCGTAGCGTTCGCAGCGATCGTAGCGATCATATGAAAACCAGGCTTAACTTGAACAAAGATACCTAATTCACCCATATAAACAGTCCCACAGCGGCAAAGAGTTATTGTTTACTAAAACATAAACACCCATAGAAAAGGAACACCTGCGGCCACTAACACGCAATTTGCTGAAAAGTAAAACATCTTTTAAAAGGGGAATAAATATAGGGCAGTTGAAAGACCCCAGAGATAAAGGCAGCGTAGGTGGCAGTGAGGCGGCTGATGCTACTCTTTTCCGAGGTGAAGTAGATAATGAAAATACTGAAATAAAAGTGCAATTACAACATTGGAAAATGTAAGGGAACTCAAACGATATTGTGCGCTCTCTCTGCTATGCACATCGTGGTACATGATCTTGAACTGAGGAGAAAAAAGGTACGAATTTTATATAACTTAAAGAAACTACGTGTAATTACGGAGGAAAATAAATCAAAAGACAATTTGAACCAGAAACATGAAACAATGATATACAGGATATATAACAATAAATAGTATAGGGCCGTTACCTACAATACAATATCTGTAAGGATATAGGAATAACACAGCCGTAAGAAAAATGAAGTCTGGAAATAGCTTTGTATATATTTTAATCCGATCAACATATTATTTTGTTGAAAACGTTCATATTCGGTCATGAAATGATTTCAGCGTGTTACGACACTTTTATTCAAAATAACTAATTCAATCAAAGATAATTTGTATTACTCTTAACCGTATTTTATATCGATGTTAACTGATTGAAGAATTGGAGAATTAGAAATTTAAGTAGAACATTGCCATATTTGTGTTTTTGTAATATTTCCTCTGGCTGTATCGATATTCGCTTTCTTGCTTTTTGAATATAAACACAGAAATAATGCGGATTTTTTTAGTTGTGGGATCATATTTTTCATTGAACAGACTATATGAAACAGAAATGGTTATTAAACCCTTCTGTTCTAACACCTGGAAGGACAGATCGATTTCTTACAAGGCGATCGTTGAGCTTTTGTTCGGGCAAAAAAAATGGTCGTGAGAAAAAGGTAGTCGCAAGTGATGATTCGCCCGACATGATTGATGATTCGCGTATCATGTCAGGCCTGTCATGTTTGCCCATAATTGTCAGAAAATGCATCATAAAGATTCACATATCTTTTTTGGATGTTTATATTTCAGGAAGTAAGATTTTACTCATTTTGTGGACGGATTTATTCATTTTGTCTAATCTTGGGCGAATCGTGACGGACGAATCATAACTTGCGAATCACGTTTGAAAAAAAGATCTCTGCACACTGCACTGAAATCAGCTGTCAAACAAAGTTTCCTTTATAATGAAATAACAGTTAGTATTTATCATCTAAACTGAAACTGCATCATACTACCGGAAAAAACACTGCTATTATTGTCTCCCACGCAGCCGTTTTTCGTCTCGTCACGCAACGCTCCTCCCCACTAACGGCTGCTCAAACTTGCCCGATTTAAGCCAATTACAGTTGTAGTGCCATTTTCGGAACTTGCTCGCGCCAAAATCTCTACGCGTGACCCGTCCAATCATAGCATGCGTTTTATCGTTGACTCAGTTGGATGTTTTCGCGAAGTTGTTATAAAAGGTGACAGGACAAGCACAAATCCTGCTCTGCGGTAACTGATAACTTGCGAAATAGTGTTTCTTCATCACGGCTAAAATAATCTAATATCCAAGTCTTATGGATTAGGAATATTGGAATAGTGGCATCTTGCAATTGTTTTTAGCTCCTCAAAAATCTATTCTGCGTTTAATTTGACGTGTTTCTCGGAGCTAGGCAGTACCTCCATTGTCAGACGTATGGCCTTATTGCATCCGATTTGAAATATTTGAATCTCCAGCATGGTAGCTATTTTGTAATTGTTATGGATGCAAGTGGTTACTTTTGTACACTGAAAGCGATGGACACGTAAAGCACCTAGAGCTATCTTCGACGACTGTTTTGAGTTTCATCTGCCATAACACCAAGGAAAATTAGTACTGAGCTAGGTTGTCTGGCACTTGTAAACCGGAAACCACCGGCCTTTTTTTCGCGCGGAAACTTACGTCATTTTCATTCTGCTGATACGTGATTGGTTCGCTGGATTTATCGCAAACAGAATGGGCAAGGAATGTGGTCCAGGTTTGAGCAGCCGTTAGTAGGGAGGAGCTCTGCGTGGGAGACCACTTCTAACAGTGATATGCATTTTTTTTGTGTTTTATAAGTAAACATTATCGACAAGTGACATAGCCCAGCGCGACATAAGGCGGTAGTCGATCACACGTAGACCCATCCCCGGAGACAAAGGGGCAGTTAGTTGAGGCAAGAGAATGGCAAGACGACGGGTAAAAAGAAATCGGCGGAAAAGAAAAGTTGGAAATCAAGAGAAGAGCCCCTAGGGACAAAGTCTCATTGGGCCAGTTCCGAACAGCTATATGAATGCTGCCTTCTGATTGGGCAGATAAAAATCCTTTGTATTATTCTGCCCTTGTGCTTGACGGCCTTTGCGCGATGGTCCATGCCACAAGTTAGAGACAGTCAATTGTGTGTTTATTAAAGTTGTTTTCAACCTCTTTATTGATATTTGTTTTATGTCGTTGTGTCTTTAATCAGGAATTTTCAACCACCCATAGAATGCCAATTAATATCACTTAAATTTTGTTGTGATATATGCATTGTAACGTTACAAAAAGTCGTATTTTATAGATTACTTTGTTTGAATACGCCAATCAAACCCAGCCTAATCTTTAATCAATCTAGTCACTTATGCAGGCTTAACACGTGCTCGCTAACACGTGCTAGCTAAGTAAGTCTCAGAAGTACGAGAGGAGAGGGGGTGAATGGAATCGCAAGACGTTAATTTCTTCTTTTTAAACAGAACCTGCCGTTTTCAATAGCGTTTATTACTGGGGCACATTTTGGCAAATTTTGGTGATAATCGTTTGCTTTGGCTCTGAGATACGATGTCATAATAACCTTACTGTCAAGCCATTGTTGGGCGTCACAGGTTCCCAACAGCGTCACAACCAATAATATTAACCTGCTCTTGTAAAAACGTAAAAAGTTTTATCAAATTCCTGTATATATGTATACAACCGGTTGTTGTGTGTTAAAAAAATGTTTGTCTTAAGTACATGGCCTGTCGTGTCCTCTACAAGATGACTTCCATAAAAAAGGGTTTAGCGAAAAACTGAATATTTGCTCGAGTTGTTTATTAGCATATTGTTACATTGAATATCACATGTCGTACGGAATTCATGGAAAGCTTAGCCTCCGAGTAGAAAAAAAATTAATTAACATTTGTCATTTGCTAATGGTGCTGGTACATATACACAATTATTGTACGCTCGGCGTTGTGAGACTTTCAGATTTTTGTTTAATTTGTTCGTGTCGTCATACAACTGAAAATTTACTTAAGCTTTGATACCGCTGGTCAGTGTCGAAAATTGAATATTAAAATGGAAATCAAATGGAAGCAAAATTGAAGTGCGAGATTTTTCCCTTAACTGTCACTCACTCATGCCCATTACGCCGGGTGGCGTGTAGGGCAACAACGTGGTCCCTCCACTTCTGCCAGTCTTTCGCTCTAACTCCAATCCTGCTTCAGGTCTTTCCATCTGCTTCATTTCGTTCTCCACCGTCCGACGCCAGGTGGTCTTTGAGCGACCCCTCCTTCGTTTTCTCTCTGGCGTCCAATGCAGGGCGGTCTTGGTGATGGAGGCTTCTTGGCGGATGGTATGGCCAATCCACCTCCAGTGCTTCCCCATCAGAATGGTAGCCTAAGGTTCGGTCCTAGACCGTTCGAGCAAGTCTTTGTTTCAAATGGTTTTGGGCCAAAAGATGCGCAGAATTCGACCGAGGCTCTTGGTGTGAAATGTATGGATAGTTTCGTTGAGTCCTTCTCAGTCAATCGCCAGCATTTCGAACCGTACAGGAGAGTAGTAAGGACGCAGCTATGGTAGAGTTTCAGCTTGGTGCAAGTGCTGTAGGTGGAGGAGCGCCACACCTTGTTCAACATGTTAAGAGAGTTTCTGGCCTTGTAAAGACGGTTCTGGATATCCAGGTCTGCTCTCCCATGTCTGTTTATGAAGCTGCCGAGATAGGTGAACCTGTCCGTGTATGGAAGATCTTCATTCTCAACCTGGACTGGGTTTCTGTTGATGGTTTTAAGTGCCATGACTTCAGCCTTCTTGCTGCTGATGTTGAAGCCG